>JBBPBR010001526.1:25185-92515 GCA_037974775.1 Cicer pinnatifidum | reverse complement strand
ACCTATTGGATGCACAAGATTGGTTAAAAACCCTAATTGGACAAGAATATGCCTAGGGAGGACGAAAATGACCTAATTGATCATCCAATGACACAAACACACCTATTGGATGCACAAGATTGGTTAGAAACCCTAATTGGACAAGAATAAGCCTAGGGAGGACGAAAATCACCTAATTGATCATCCAATGACACAAACACACCTATTGGATGCACAAGATTGGTTAAAAACCCTAATTGGACAAGAATATGCCTAGGGAGAACGAAAATGACCTAAAATGATCATCCAATAACACAAACACACCTATTGGATGCACAAGATTTGTTAAAAACCCTAATTGGACAAGAATAAGCCTAGGGAGGACGAAAATGACCTAATTGATCATCCAATGACACAAACACACCTATTGGATGCACAAGATTGGTTAAAAACCCTAATTGGACAAGAATAAGCCTAGGGAGGAAGAAAATGACCTAATTGATCATCCAATGACACAAACACACCTATTGGATGCACAAGATTGGTTAAACACCCTAATTGGACAAGAATAAGCCTAGGGAGGACGAAAATAACCTAATTGATCATCCAATGACACAAACACACCAATTGGATGCACAAGATTGGTTAAAAACCCTAGTTGGACAAGAATAAGCCTAGGGAGGACGAAAATGACCTAATTGATCATCCAATGACAGAAACACACCTATTGGATGCACAAGATTTGTTAAAAACCCTAATTGGACAAGAATAAGCCTAGGGTGGACGAAAATGACCTAATTGATCATCCAATGACACAAACACACCTATTGGATGCACAAGATTGGTTAAAAACCCTAATTGGACAAGAATAAGCCTAGGGAGGACGAAAATGACCTAATTGATCATCCAATGACACAAACACACCTATTGGATGCACAAGATTGGTTAAAAACCCTAGTTGGACAAGAATATACCTAGGGAGGACGAAAATGACCTAATTGATCATCCAATGACACAAAAACACCTATTGGATGCACAAGATTGGTTAAAAACCCTGGTTGGACAAGAATATGCCTAGGGAGGACGAAAATGACCTAATTGATCATCAAATGACACAAATGAAATTATTGGATGCACAAGATTAGTTAAAACCCTAATTGGACAAGAATAAGCCTAGGGAGGACGAAAATGACCTAATTGATCATCCAATGACACAAACACACCTATTGGATGCACAAGTTTGGTTAAAAACCCTAATTTGACAAGAATAAGCCTAGGGAGGACGAAAATGACCTAATTGATCATCCAATGACACAAACACACCTATTGGATGCACAAGATTGGTTAAAAACCCTACTTGGACAAGAATAAGCCTAGGGAGGACGAAAATGACCTAATTGATCATCCAATGACACAAACAAACCTAATGGATGCACAAGATTGGATAAAAACCCAAATTGGACAAGAATAAGCATAGAAAGGACGAAAATGACCAAATTGATCATCCAATGACACAAACACACCTATTGGATGCACAAGATTGGTTAAAAACCCTAATTGGACAAGAATATGCCTAGGGAGGACGAAAATGACCTAAATGTTAATCCAATGACACAAATGAACTTATTGGATGCACAAGATTGGTTAAAAACCCTAAATGGACAAGAATAAGCCTAGGAAGGACGACAATGACCTAATTGATCATCCAATGACACAAACACACCTATTGGATGCACAAGATTGGTTAAAAACCCTAATTGGACAAGAATATGCCTAGGGAGGACGAAAATGACCTAATTGATCATCCAATGACACAAACACACCTATTGGATGCATAAGATTGGTTAAAAACCCTAATTGGACAAGAATAAGCCTAGGGAGGACAGAAATGACCTAATTGATCAACCAATGACACAAACACACTTATTGGATGCACAAGATTGGTTAAAAACCCTAATTGGACAAGAATAAGCCTAGGGAGGACGAAAATGACCTAATTGATCATCCAATGACACAAACACACCTATTGGATGCACAAGATTGGTTAAAAACCCTAATTGGACAAGAATAAGGCTAGGGAGGACGAAAATGACCTAATTGATCATCCAATGACACACACACACCTATTGGATGCACAATATTGGTTAAAAACCCTAGTTGGACAAGAATATGCCTAGGGAGGACGAAAATAACCTAATTGATCATCCAATGACAGAAATGATCTTATTGGATGCACAAGATTTGTTAAAAACCCTAATTGGACAAGAATAAGCCTAGGGAGGACGAAAATGACCTAATTGATCATCCAATGACACAAACACACCTATTGGATGCACAAGATTGGTTAAAAACCCTAATTGGACAAGAATATGCCTAAGGAGGACGAAAATGACCTAATTGATCATCCAATGACACAAACACACCTATTGGATGCACAAGATTTGTTAAAAACCCTAATTGGACAAGAATAAGCCTAGGAAGGACGAAAATAACTTAATTGATCATCCTATGACACAAACACACCTATTGGATGCACAAGATTGGTTAAAAACCCTAATTGGACAAGAATATGCCTAGGGAGGACGAAAATGACCTAAATATTTATTCAATGACACAAACAAAGTTATTGGATGCACAAGATTGGTTAAAAACCCTAATTGGACAAGAATAAGCCTAGGGAGGACGAAAATGACCTAATTGATCATCCAATGACACAAACACACCTATTGGATGCACAAGATTGGTTAAAAACCCTAATTGGACAAGAATAAGCCTAGGGAGGACGAAAATGACCTAATTGATCATCCAATGACACAAACACACCTATTGGATGCACAAGATTGGTTAAAAACCCTAATTGGACAAGAATATGCCTAGGGAGGACGAAAATGACCTAAATGTTAATCCAATGACACAAATGAACTTATTGGATGCACAAGATTGGTTAAAAACCTAATTCGACAAAAATAAGCCTAGGGAGAATGAAAATGACCTAAATATTAATCCAATGACACAACTCAACTTATTGGATGCACAAGATTGGTTAAAAACCCTAATTGGACAAGAATAACCCTAGGGAGGACGAAAATGACCTAATTGATCATCCAATGACACAAACACACCTATTGGATGCACAAGATTGGTTAAAAACCCTAATTGGACAAGAATAAGCCTAGGGAGGACGAAAATGACCTAATTGATCATCCAATGACACAAACACACCTATTTGATGGACAAGATTGGTTAAAAACCCTAATTGGACAAGAATAAGCCTAGGGAGGACGAAAATGACCTAATTGATCATCCAATGACACAAACACACCTATTAGATGCACAAGATTGGTTAAAAACCCTAATTGGACAAGAATATGCCTAGGGAGGAGGAAAATGACCTAAATATTAATTCAATGACACAAACAAAGTTATTGGATGCACAAGATTGGTTAAAAACCCAAATTGGACAAGAATAACCCTAGGGAGGACGAAAATGACCTAATTGATCATCCAATGGCACAAACACACCTATTGGATGCACAAGATTGGTTAAAAATCCTAATTGGGCAAGAATAAGCCTAGGGAGGACGAAAATGACCTAATTGATCATCCAATGACACAAATGAACTTATTGGATGCACAAGATTGGTTAAAAACCCTAATTGGACAAGAATAAGCCTAGGGAGGACGAAAATGACCTAATTGATCATCCAATGACACAAACACACCTATTGGATGCACAAGATTGGTTAAAAACCCTAATTGGACAAGAATAAGCCTAGGGAGGACGAAAATGACCTAATTGATCATCCAATGACACAAACACACCTATTGGATGCACAAGATTGGTTAAAAACCCTAATTGGACAAGAATAAGCCTAGGGAGGACGAAAATGACCTAATTGATCATCCAATGACACAAACACACCTATTGGATGCACAAGATTGGTTTAAAACCCTAGTTGATCAAGAATATGCCTAGGAAGGACGAAAATGACCTAATTGATCATCCAATGACACAAATGAACTTATTGGATGCACAAGATTGGTTAAAAACCCTAATTGGACAAGAATAAGCCTAGGGAGGACGAAAATGACCTAATTGATCATCCAATGACACAAACACACCTATTGGATGCACAAGATTGGTTAAAAACCCTAATTGGACAAGAATAAGCCTAGGGAGGACGAAAATGACCTAATTGATCATCCAATGACACAAACACACCTATTGGATGCACAAGATTGGTTAAAAACCCTAATTGGACAAGAATAAGCCAAGGGAGGACTAAAATGACCTAATTGATCATCCATTGCCACAAACACACTTATTGGATGCACAAGATTGGTTAAAAACCCTAATTGGACAAGAATATGCCTAGGGAGGACGAAAATGACCTAAATATTAATTCAATGACACAAACAAACTTATTGGATGCACAAGATTGGTTAAAAACCCTAATTGGACAAGAATAAGCCTAGGGAGGACGAAAATGACCTAATTGATCATCCAATGACACAAACACACCTATTGGATGCACAAGATTGGTTAAAAACCCTAATTGGACAAGAATAAGCCTAGGGAGGACGAAAATGACCTAATTGATCTTCCAATGACACAAACACACCTATTGGATGAACAAGATTGGTTAAAAACCCTAATTGGACAAGAATATGCCTAGGGAGGACGAAAATGACCTAATTGATCATCCAATGACACAAACACACCTATTGGATGCACAAGTTTGGTTAAAAACCCTAATTGGACAAGAATATGCCTAGGGAGGACGAATATGACCTAAATGTTAATCCAATAACACAAATGAACTTATTGGATGCACAAGATTGGTTAAAAACCCTAATTGGACAAGAATAAGCCTAGGGAGAACGAAAGTGACCTAAATGTTAATCCAATGACACAACTCAACTTATTGGATGCACAAGATTGGTTAAAAACCCTAATTGGACAAGAATAAGCCTAGGGACGACGAAAATGACCTAATTGATCATCCAATGACACAAACACACCTATTGGATGCACAAGATTGGTTAAAAACCCTAATTGGACAAGAATAAGCCTAGGGAGGACGAAAATGACCTAATTGATCATCCAATGACACAAACACACCCATTGGATGCACCAGATTGGTTAAAAACCCTAGTTGGACAAGAATATGCCTAGGGAGGACGAAAATGACCTAATTGATCATCCAATGACACAAATGAACTTATTGGATGCACAAGATTGGTTAAAAACCCTAGTTGGACAAGAATATGCCTAAGGAGGACGAAAATGACCTAATTGATCATCCAATGACATAAATGAACTTATTGGATAGAATAAGCCTAGGGAGGACGAAAATGACCTAATTGATCATCCAATGACACAAACACACCTATTGGATGCACAAGATTGGTTAAAAACCCTAATTGGACAAGAATAAGCCTAGGGAGGACGAAAATGACCTAATTGATCATCCAATGACACAAACACACCTATTGGATGCACAAGATTGGTTAAAAACCCTAGTTGGACAAGAATATGCCTAGGGAGGACGAAAATGACCTAAATGTTAATCCAATGACACAAATGAACTTATTGGATGCACAAGATTGGTTAAAAACCCTAATGGGACAAGAATAAGCCTAGGAAGGACGAAAATGACCTAATTGATCATCCAATGACACAAACACACCTATTGGATGCACAAGATTGGTTAAAAACCCTAATTGGACAAGAATAAGCCTAGGGAGGACGAAAATGACCTAATTGATCATCCAATGACACAAACACACCTATTGGATGCACAAGATTGGTTAAAAACCCTAATTGGACAAGAATATGCCTAGGGAGGACGAAAATGACCTAAATATTAATTCAATGACACAAACAAAGTTATTGGATGCACAAGATTGGTTAAATACCCTAATTGGACAAGAATAAGCCTAGGGAGGACGAAAATGACCTAATTGATCATCCAATGACACAAATGAACTTATTGGATGCACAAGATTGGTTAAAAACCCTAATTGGACAAGAATAAGCCTAGGGAGGACGAAAATGACCTAATTGATCATCCAATGACACAAACACACCTATTGGATGCACAAGATTGGTTAAAAACCCTAATTGGACAAGAATAAGCCTAGGGAGGACGAAAATGACCTAATTGATCATCCAATGACACAAACACACCTATTGGATGCACAAGATTGGTTAAAAACCCTAATTGGACAAGAATAAGCCTAGGGAGGACGAAAATGACCTAATTGGTCATCCATTGCCACAAACACACCTATTGGATGCACAAGATTGGTTAAAAACCCTAATTGGACAAGAATATGCCTATTGAGGACGAAAATGACCTAAATGTTAATCCAATGACACAAATGAACTTATTGGATGCACAAGATTGGTTAAAAACCCTAATTGGACAAGAATAAGCCTAGGGAGGACGAAAATGACCTAATTGATCATCCAATGACACAAACACACCTATTGGATGCACAAGATTGGTTAAAAACCCTAATTGGAAAAGAATATGCCTAGGGAGGAGGAAAATGACCTAAATATTAATTCAATGACACAAACAAAGTTATTGGATGCACAATATTGGTTAAAAACTGTAATTGGACAAGAATAAGCCTAGGGAGGACGAAAATGACCTAATTGATCATCCAATGACACAAAGACACCTATTGGATGCACAAGATTGGTTAAAAACCCTAATTGGACAAGAATATGCCTAAGGGGGACGAAAATGACCTAAATATTAATTCAATGACATAAACAAACTTATTGGATGCACAAGATTGGTTAAAAACCCTAATTGGACAAGAATAAGCCTAGGGAGGACGAAAATGACCTAATTGATCATCCAATGACACAAACACACCTATTGGATGCACAAGATTGGTTAAAAACCCTAATTGGAAAAGAATATGCCAAGAGAGGACGAAAATGACCTAATTGATCATCCGTTGCCACAAACACACCTATTGGATGCACAAGATTGGTTAAAAACCCTAATTGGACAAGAATATGCCTAGGGAGGACGAAAATGACCTAAATATTAATTCAATGACACAAACAAAGTTATTGGATGCACAAGATTGGTTAAAAACCCTAATTGGACAAGAATAAGCCTAGGGAGGACGAAAATGACCTAATTGATCATCCAATGACACAAACACACCTATTGGATGCACAAGATTGGTTAAAAACCCTAATTGGACAAGAATATGCCTAGGGAGGACGAAAATGACCTAAATATTAATTCAATGACACAAACAAAGTTATTGGATGCACAAGATTGGTGAAAAACCCTAATTGGACAAGAATAAGCCTAGGGGGAACGAAAATGACCTAATTGATCATCCAATGACACAAACACACCTATTGGATGCACAAGATTGGTTAAAAACCCTAATTGGACAAGAATATGCCTAGGGAGGACGAAAATGACCTAAATATTAATTCAATGACACAAACAAAGTTATTGGATGCACAAGATTGGTTAAAAACCCTAATTGGACAAGAATAAGCCTAGGGAGGACGAAAATGACCTAATTGATCATCCAATGACACAAACACACCTATTGGATGCACAAGATTGGTTAAAAACCCTAATTGGACAAGAATAAGCCTAGGGAGGACGAAAATGACCTAATTGATCATCCAATGACACAAACACACCTATTGGATGCACAAGATTGGTTAAAAACCCTAATTGCACAAGAATATGCCTAGGGAGAACGAAAATGACCTAAATTGATCATCCAATGACACAAACAGACCTATTGGATGCACAAGATTGGTTAAAAACCCTAATTGGACAAGAATATGCCTAGGGAGGACGAAAATTACCTAATTGATCGTCCAATGACACAAACACACCTATTGGATGCACAAGATTGGTTAAAAACCCTAATTGGACAAGAATAAGCCTAGGGAGGACGAAAATCACCTAATTGATCATCCAATGACACAAACACACCTATTGGATGCACAAGATTGGTTAAAAACCCTAATTGGACAAGAATATGCCTAGGGAGGACGAAAATGACCTAAATATTAATTCAATGACACAAACAAAGTAGTTGGATGCACAAGATTGGTTAAAAACCCTAATTGGACAAGAATAAGCCTAGGGAGGACGAAAATGACCTAATTGATCATCCTATGACACAAACACACCTATTGGATGCAAAAGATTGGATAAAAATCCTAATTGGACAAGATGATGCCTAGGGAGGACGAAAATGACCTAAATATTAATTCAATGACACAAACAAACTTATTGGATGCACAAGAATGGTTAAAAACCCTAATTGGACAAGAATAAGCCTAGGGAGGACAAAAATGACCTAATAGATCATCCAATGACACAAACACACCTATTGGATGCATAAGATTGGTTAAAAACCCTAATTGGACAAGAATAAGCCTAGGGAGGATGAAAATGACCTAATTGATCATCCAATGACACAAACACACCTATTGGTTGCACAAGATTGGTTAAAAACCCTAATTGGACAAGAATAAGCATAGGGAGGACGAAAATGACCTAATTGATCATCCAATGACATAAACACACCTATTGGATGCACAAGATTGGTAAAAAAACCCTAATTGGACAAGAATATGCCTAGGGAAAACGAAAATGACCTAAATTGATCATCCAATGACACAAACACACCTATTGGATGCACAAGATTGGTTATAAACCCTAATGGGACAAGAATATGCCTAGGGAGGACGTAAATGACCTAAATGTTAATCCAATGACACAAATGAACTTATTGGATGCACAAGATTGGTTAAAAACCATAATTGGACAAGAATAAACCTAGGGAGGACGAAAATGACCTAATTGATCATCCAATGACAGAAACACACCTATTGGATGCACAAGATTGGTTAAAAACCCTAATTGGACAAGAATATGCCTAGGGAGGACGAAAATGACCTAAATACTAATTCAATGACACAAACACAGTTATTGGATGCACAAGATTGGTTAAAAACCCTAATTGGACAAGAATAAGCCTAGGGAGGACGAAAATGACCTAATTGATCATCCAATGACACAAACACACCTATTGGATGCACAAGATTGGTTAAAAACCCTAATTGGACAAGAATATGCCTAGGGAGGACGAAAATGACCTAAATGTTCATCCAATGGCACAAACACACCTATTGAAGGCACAAGATTGGTTAAAAACCCTAATTGGACAAGAATAAGCCTAGGGAGGACGAAAATGACCTAATTGATCATCCAATGACACAAACACACCTATTGGATGCACAAGATTGGTTAAAAACCCTAATTGGACAAGAATATGCCTAGGGAGGACGAAAATGACCTAAATGTTAATCCAATGACACAAATGAACTTATTGGATGCACAAGATTGGTTAAAAACCCTAACTGGACAAGAATAAGCCTAGGGAGGACGAAAATGACCTAAATGCTAATCCAATGACACAACTCAACTTATTGGATGCACAAGATTGGTTAAAAACCCTAATTGGGAAAGAATAAGCCTAGGGAGGACGAAAATGACCTAATTGATCATCCAATGACACAAACACACCTATTGGATGCACAAGATTGGTTAAAAACCCTAATTGGACAAGAATAAGCCTAGGGAGGACGAAAATGACCTAATTGATCATCCAATGACACAAACACACCTATTGGATGCACAAGATTGGTTAAAAACCCTAATTGGACAAGAATATGCTTAGGGTGGACGAAAATGACCTAAATATTAATTCAATGACATAAACAAACTTGTTGGATGCACATGATTGGTTAAAAACCCTAATTGGACAAGAATATGCCTAGGGAGGACGAAAATAACCTAAATATTAATTCAATGACACAAACAAAGTTATTGGATGCACAAGATTGGTTGAAAACCCTAATTGGACAAGAATAAGCCTAGGGAGGACGAAAATGACCTAATTGATCATCCAATGACACAAACACACCTATTGGAAGCACAAGATTGGTTCAAAACCCTAATTGGACAAGAATATGCCTAGGTAGGACGAAAATGACCTAAATGCTAATCCAATGACACAACTCAACTTATTGGATGCACAAGATTGGTTAAAAACCCTAATTGGTCAAGAATAAGCCTAAGGAGGACGAAAATGACCTAATTGATCATCCAATGACACAAACACACCTATTGGATGCACAAGATTGGTTAAAAACCCTAATTGGACAAGAATATGCCTAGGGAGGACGAAAATGACCTAAATGTTAATCCAATGACACAAATGAACTTATTGGATGCAAAAGATTGGTTAAAACCCCTAATTGGACAAGAATAAACCTAGGGAGGACTAAAATGACCTAATTGATCATCCAATGAAACAAACACACCTATTGGATGCACAAGATTGGTTAAAAACCCTAATTGGACAAGAATATGCCTAGGGAGGACGAAAATGACCTAAATGTTAATCCAATGACACAAATGAACTTATTGGATGCACAAGATTGGTTAAAAACCCTAATTGGACAAGAATAAGCCTAGGGAGGACGAAAATGACCTAATTGATCATCCAATGACACAAACACACCTATTGGATGCACAAGATTGGTTAAAAACCCTAATTGGACAAGAATATGCCTAGGGAGGACGAAAATGACCTAAATATTAATTCAATGACACAAACAAAGTTATTGGATGCACAAGATTGGTTAAAGACCCTAATTGGACAAGAATAAGCCTAGGGAGGAGGAAAATGACCTGATTGATCATCCTATGACACAAATAAACTTATTGGATGCACAAGAATGGTTAAAAACCTAATTCGACAATAATAAGCCTAGGGAGAATGAAAATGACCTAAATGTTAATCCAATGACACAACTCAACTTATTGGATGCACAAGATTGGTTAAAAACCCTAATTGGACAAGAATAAGCCTAGGGAGGACGAAAATGACCTAAATATTAATTCAATGACACAAACAAACTTATTGGATGCACAAGATTGGTTAAAAACCCTAATTGGACCTGAATAAGCCTAGGGAGGACGAAAATGACCTAATTGATCATCCAATGACACAAACACACCTATTGGATGCACAAGATTGGTTAAAAACCCTAATTGGACAAGAATAAGCCTAGGGAGGACGAAAATGACCTAATTGATCATCCAATGACAAAAACACACCAATTGGATGCACAAGATTGGTTAAAAACCCTAGTTGGACAAGAACATGCCTAGGGAGGACGAAAATGACCTAAATATTAATTCAATGACACAAACAAAGTTATTGGATGCACAAGATTGGTTAAAAACCCTAATTGGACAAGAATAAGCCTAGGGAGGACGAAAATGACCTAATTGATCATCCAATGACACAAACACACCTATTGGATGCACAAGATTGGTTAAAAACCCTAATTGGACAAGAATATGCCTAGGGAGGACGAAAATGACCTAAATATTAATTCAATGACACAGACAAACTTATTGGATGCACAAGATTGGTTAAAAACCCTAATTGGACAAGAATAATCCTAGGGAAGACGAAAATGACCTAATTGATCATCCAATGACACAAACACACCTATTGGATGCACAAGATTGGTTAAAAACCCTAATTGGACAAGAATATGCCTAGGGAGGACGAAAATGACCTAAATATTAATTCAATGACACAAACAAAGTTATTGGATGCACAAGATTGGTTAAAAACTCTAATTGGATAAGAATATGCCTAGGGAGGACGAAAATGACCTAATTGATCATCCAATGACACAAACACACCTATTGGATGCACAAGATTGGTTAAAAACCCTAATTGGACAAGAATATGCCTAGGGAGGACGAAAATGACCTAAATATTAATTCAATGACACAAACAAAGTTATTGGATGCACAAGATTGGTTAAAAACCCTAATTTGACAAGAATAAGTCTATGGAGGACGAAAATGACCTAATTGATCATCCAAGGACACAAACACACCTATTGAATGCACAAGATTGGTTAAAAACCCTAATTGAACAAGAATAAGCCTAGGGGGGACCAAAATGTCCTAATTGATCATCCAATGACACAAACACACCTATTGGATGCACAAGATTGGTTAAAAACCCTAATTGGACAAGAATATGCCTAGGGAGGACGAAAATGACCTAATTGATCATCCAATGACACAAATGAACTTATTGGATGCACAAGATTTGTTAAAAACCCTAATTGGACAAGAATAAGCCTAGGGAGGACGAAAATGACCTAATTGATCATCCAATGACACAAACACACCTAATGGATGCACAAGATTGGTTAAAAACCCTAATTGGACAAGAATATGCCTAAGGAGGACGAAAATGACCTAAATATTAATTCAATGACACAAACAAAGTTATTGGATGCACAAGATTGGTTAAAAACCCTAATTGGACAAGAATAAGTCTAGGGAGGACGAAAATGACCTAATTGATCATCCAATGACACAAACACACGTATTGGATGCACAAGATTGTTTAAAAACACTAATTGGACAAGAATATGCCTAGGGAGGACGAAAATGACCTAAATATTAATTCAATGACACAATCAAAGTTATTGGATGCACAACATTGGTTAAAAACCCTAATTGGACAAGAATAAGCCTAGGGAGGACGAAAATGACCTAATTGATCATCCAATGACACAAACACACCTATTGGATGCACAAGATTGGTTAAAAACCCTAATTGGACAAGAATATGCCTAAGGAGGACGAAAATGACCTAAATATTAATTCAATGACACAAACAAAGTTATTGGATGCACAAGATTGGTTAAAAACCCTAATTTTACAAGAATAAGTCAAGGGAGGACGAAAATGACCTAATTGATCATCCAATGACACAAACACACCTATTGGATGCACAAGATTGGTTAAAAACCCTAATTGGACAAGAATATGCCTAGGGAGGACGAAAATGACCTAAATATTAATTCAATGACACAAACAAAGTTATTGGATGCACAAGATTGGTTAAAAACCCTAATTGGACAAGAATAAGCCTAGGGAGGACGAAAATGACCTAATTGATCATCCAATGACACAAACACACCAATTGGATGCACAAGATTGGTTAAAAACCCCAATTGGACAAGAATAAGCCTAGGGAGGACGAAAATGACCTAATTGATCATCCAATGACACAAATGAACTTATTGGATGCACAAGATTGGTTAAAAACCCTAATTGGACAAGAATAAGCCTAGGGAGGACGAAAATGACCTAATTGATCATCCAATGACACAAACACACCTATTGGATGCACAAGATTGGTTAAAAACCCTAATTGGACAAGAATAAGCCTAGGGAGGACGAAAATGACCTAATTGATCATCCAATGACGCAAACACACCTATCGGAAGCACAAGATTGGTTAAAAACCCTAGTTGGACAAGAATATGCCTAGGGAGGACGAAAATGATCTAATTGATCATCCAATGACACAAATGAACTTATTGGATGCACAAGATTTGTTAAAAACCCTAATAGAACAAGAATAAGCCTAGGGAGGACGAAAATGACCTAATTGATCATCCAATGACGCAAACACACCTATTGGAAGCACAAGATTGGTTAAAAACCCTAGTTGGACAAGAATATGCCTAGGGAGGACGAAAATGACCTAATTGATCATCCAATGACACAAATGAACTTATTGGATGCACAAGATTGGTTAAAAATCCTAATTGGACAAGAATAAGCATAGAAAGGACGAAAATGACCTAATTGATCATCCAATGACACAAACACACCTATTGGATGCACAAGATTGGTTAAAAACCCTAATTGGATAAGAATATGCCTAGGGAGGACGAAAATGACCTAATTGATCATCCAATGACACAAACACACCTATTGGATGCACAAGATTGGTTAAAAACCCTAGTTGGACAAGAATAAGCCTAAGTAGGACGAAAATGACCTAATTGATCATCCAATGACACAAACACACCTATTGGATGCACAAGATTGGTTAAAAACCCTAATTGGACAAGAATATGCCTAGGGAGGACGA
The DNA here is from genome assembly GCA_037974775.1 of Cicer pinnatifidum. Taxonomy (NCBI): domain Eukaryota; kingdom Viridiplantae; phylum Streptophyta; class Magnoliopsida; order Fabales; family Fabaceae; genus Cicer; species Cicer pinnatifidum. The sequence goes on along the minus strand of JBBPBR010001526.1, from coordinate 78,481 downwards.
AAATGACCTAAATGTTAATCCAATGACACAAATGAACTTATTGGATGCAAAAGATTGGTTAAAACCCCTAATTGGACAAGAATAAACCTAGGGAGGACTAAAATGACCTAATTGATCATCCAATGAAACAAACACACCTATTGGATGCACAAGATTGGTTAAAAACCCTAATTGGACAAGAATATGCCTAGGGAGGACGAAAATGACCTAAATGTTAATCCAATGACACAAATGAACTTATTGGATGCACAAGATTGGTTAAAAACCCTAATTGGACAAGAATAAGCCTAGGGAGGACGAAAATGACCTAATTGATCATCCAATGACACAAACACACCTATTGGATGCACAAGATTGGTTAAAAACCCTAATTGGACAAAAATAAACCTAGGGAGGACGAAAATGGCCTAATTGATCATCCAATGACACAAACACACCTATTGGATGCACAAGATTGGTTAAAAACCCTAATTGGACAAGAATATGCCTAGGGAGGACGAAAATACCCTAATTGATCACCCAATGACACAAAGACACCTATTGGATGCACAAGATTGGTTAAAAACCCTAATTTGACAATAATATGCCTAGGGAGGACGAAAATGACCTAAATGTTAATCCAATGACACAAATGAACTTATTGGATGCACAAGATTGGTTAAAAACCCTAATTGGACAAGAATAAGCCTAGGGAGGACGAAAATGACCTAATTGATCATCCAATGACACAAACACACCTATTGGATGCACAAGATTGGTTAAAAACCCTAATTGGACAAGAATAAGCCTAGGTAGGACGAAAATGACCTAAATGTTAATTCAATGACACAAACACACCTATTGGATGCACAAGATTGGTTAAAAACCCTAATTGGACAAGAATATGCCTAGGGAGAACGAAAATAACCTAAATTGATCATCCAATGACACAAACACACCTATTGGATGCACAAGATTTGTTAAAAACCCTAATTGGACAAAAATAAGCCTAGGGAGGACGAAAATGAACTAATTGATCATCCAATGACACAAACACACCTATTGGATGCAAAAGATTGGATAAAAATCCTAATTGGACAAGATGATGCCTAGGGAGGACGAAAATGACCTAAATATTAATTCAATGACACAAACAAACTTATTGGATGCACAAGAATGGTTAAAAACCCTAATTGGACAAGAATAAGCCTAGGGAGGACAAAAATGACCTAATAGATCATCCAATGACACAAACACACCTATTGGATGCACAAGATTGGTTAAAAACCCTAATTGGACAAGAATAAGCCTAGGGAGGATGAAAATGACCTAATTGATCATCCAATGACACAAACACACCTATTAGATGCACAAGATTGGTTAAAAACCCTAATTGGACAAGAATAAGCATAGGGAGGACGAAAATGACCTAATTGATCATCCAATGACATAAACACACCTATTGGATGCACAAGATTGGTAAAAAACCCTAATTGGACAAGAATATGCCTAGGGAAAACGAAAATGACCTAAATTGATCATCCAATGACACAAACACACCTATTGGATTCACAAGATTGGTTAAAAACCCTAATTGGACAACAATATGCCTAGGGAGGACGAAAATGACCTAAATATTAATTCAATGACACAAACAAAGTAATTGGATGCACAAGATTGGTTAAAAACCCTAATTGGACAAGAATAAGCCTAGGGAGGACGAAAATGACCTAATTGATCATCCTATGACACAAACACACCTATTGGATGCAAAAGATTGGATAAAAATCCTAATTGGACAAGATGATGCCTAGGGAGGACGAAAATGACCTAAATATTAATTCAATGACACAAACAAACTTATTGGATGCACAAGATTTGTTAAAAACCCTAATTGGACAAGAATAAGCCTAGGGAGGACGAAAATGACCTAATTGATCATCCAATGACACAAACACACCTATTGGATGCACAAGATTGGTTAAAAACCCTAATTGGACAAGAATAAGCCTAGGGAGGACGAAAATGACCTAATTGCTCATCCAATGACACAAACACACCTATTGGTTGCACAAGATTGGTTAAAAACCCTAATTGGACAAGAATAAGCCTAGGGAGGACGAAAATGACCTAATTGATCATCCAATGACACAAACACACCTATTGGATGCACAAGATTGGTTAAAAACCCTAGTTGCACAAGAACATGCCTTGGGAGGACGAAAATGACCTAATTGATCATCCAATGACACAACTCAACTTATTGGATGCACAAGATTGGTTAAAAACCCTAATTGGACAAGAATATGCCTAGGGAGGACGAAAATGACCTAATTGATCATCCAATGACACAAACACACCTATTGGATGCATAAGATTGGTTAAAAACCCTAATTGGACAAGAATATGCCTTGGGAGGACGAATATGACCTCAATGTTAATCCAATAACACAAATGAACTTATTGGATACACAAGATTGGTTAAAAACCCTAATTGGACAAGAATAAGCCTAGGGAGAACGAAAATGACCTAAATGTTAATCCAATGACACAACTCAACCTATTGGATGCACAAGATTGGTTAAAATCCCTAATTGGACAAGAATAAGCCTAGGGAGGCAAAAATGACCTAATTGATCATCCAATGACACAGACACACCTATTGGATGCACAAGATTGGTTAAAAACCCTAGTTGGACAAGAATATGCCTAGGGAGGACAAAAATGACCTAATTGATCATCCAATGACACAAATGAACTTATTGGATGCACAAGATTGGTTAAAAACCCTAATTGGACAAGAATAAGCCTAGGGAGGACGAAAATGACCTAATTGATCATCCAATGACACAAACACACCTATTGGATGCACAAGATTGGTTAAAAACCCTAATTGGACAAGAATAAGCCTAGGGAGGATGAAAATAACTTAATTGATCATCCAATGACACAAACCCACCTATTGGATGCACAAGATTGGTTAAAAACCCTAATTGGACAAGAATATGTCTAGGGAGGACGAAAATGACCTAAATGTTAATCCAATGACACAAACACACCTATTGGATGCACAAGATTGGTTAAAAACCCTAATTGGACAATAATATGCCTAGGGAGGACGAAAATGAACTAAATGTTAATCCAATGACACAAATGAACTTATTGGATGCACAAGATTGGTTAAAAACCCTAATTGGACAAGAATAAGCCTAGGGAGGACGAAAATGACCTAATTGATCATCCAATGACACAAACACACCTATTGGATGCACAAGATTGGTTAAAAACCCTAATTGGACAAGAATAAGCCTAGGGAGGACGAAAATGACTTAATTGATCATCCATTGCCGCAAACACACCTATTGGATGCACAAGATTGGTTAAAAACCCTAATTGGAAAAGAATATGCCTAGGGAGGACGAAAATGTCCTAAATATAATTCAATGACACAAACAAACTTATTGGATGCACAAGATTGGTTAAAAACCCTAATTGGACAAGAATAAGCCTAGGGAGGACGAAAATGACCTAATTGATCATCCAATGACACAAACACACCTATTGGATGCACAAGATTGGTTAAAAACCCTAATTGGACAAGAATAAGCCTAGGGAGGACGAAAATGACCTAATTGATCATCCAATGACACAAACACACCTATTGGAAGCCCAAGATTGGTGTAAAAACCCTAATTGGACAAGAATATGCCTAGGGAGGACGAAAATGACCTAAATATTAATTCAAGGACACAAACAAAGTTATTGGATGCACAAGATTGGTTAAAAACCCTAATTGGACAAGAATAAGCCTAGGGAGGACGAAAATGACCTAATTGATCATCCAATGACACAAACACACCTATTGGATGCACAAGATTGGTTAAAAACCCTAATTGGACAAGAATATGCCTAGGGAGGACCAAAATAACCTAAATATTAATTCAATGACACAAACAAACTTATTGGATGCACAAGATTGGTTAAAAACCCTAATTGGACAAGAATAAGCCTAGGGAGGACAAAAATGACCTAATTGATTATCCAATGACACAACCACACCTATTGGATGCACAAGATTGGTTAAAAACCCTAATTGGACAAGAATATGCCAAGGGAAGACGAAAATGACCTAAATGTTAATCCAATAACACAAATGAACTTATTGGATGCACAAGATTGGTTAAAAACCCTAATTGGACAAGAATATGCCTAGGGAGGACGAAAATGACCTATATGTTAATCCAATGACACAAATGAACTTATTGGATGCACAAGATTGGTTAAAAACCCTAATTGGACAAGAATAAGCCTAGGGAGGACGAAAATGACCTAATTGATCATCCAATGACACAAACACACCTATTGGATGCACAAGATTGGTTAAAAACCCTAATTGGACTAGAATATGCCTAGGGAGGACGAAAAATGACCTAAATATTAATTCAATGACACAAATAAAGTTATTGGATGCACAATATTGGTTAAAAACCCTAATTGGACAAGAATAAGCCTAGGGAGGACGAAAAAGACCTAATTGATCATCCAATGACACAAACACACCTATTGGAAGCACAAAATCGGTTAAAAACCCTAATTGGACAAGAATATGCCTAGGGAGGACGAAAATAACCTAAATGTTAATCCAATGACACAAATGAACTTATTGGATGCACAAGATTGGTTAAAAACCCTAATTGGACAAGAATAAGCCTAGGGAGGACGAAAATGACCTAATTGATCATCCAATGACACAAACACACCTATTGGATGCACAAGATTGGTTTAAAACCCTAGTTGGACAAGAATATGCCTAGGGAGGACGAAAATGACCTAATTGATCATCCAATGACACAAATGAACTTAATGGATGCACAAGATTGGTTAAAAACCCTAATTGGACAAGAATAAGCCTAGGGAGGACGAAAAAGACCTAATTGATCATCCAATGAAACAAACACACTTATTGGATGCACAAGATTGGTTAAAAACCCTAATTGGACAAGAATAAGCCTAGGGAGGACGAAAATGACCTAATTGATCATCCAATGACACAAACACACCTATTGGATGCACAAGATTGGTTAAAAACCCTAATTGGACAGGAATATGCCTAGGGAGGACGAAAATGACCTAATTGATCATCGAATGACACAAACACACCTATTGGATGCAAAAGTTTGGTTAAAAACCCTAATTGGACAAGAATATGCCTAGGGAGGACGAATATGACCTAAATGTTAATCCAATAACACAAATGAACTTACTGGATGCACAAGATTGGTTAAAAACCCTAATTCGACAAGAATAAGCCTAGGGAGAACGAAAATGACCTAATTGATCATCCAATGACACAAACACACCTATTGGATGCACAAGATTGGTTAAAAACCCTAATTGGACAAGAATAAGCCTAGGGAGGACGAAAATGACCTAATTGATCATCCAATGACACAAACACACCTATTGGATGCACAAGATTGGTTAAAAACCCTAATTGGACAAGAATAAGCCTAGGGAGGACGAAAATGACCTAATTGATCATCCAATGACACAAACACACCTATTGGATGCACAAGATTGGTTAAAAACCCTAATTGGACAAGAATAAGCCTAGGGAGAATGAAAATGACCTTAATGTTAATCCAATGACACAACTCAACTTATTGGATGCACAAGATTGGTTAAAAACCCTAATTGGACAAGAATAAGCCTAGGGAGGACGAAAATGACCTAATTGATCATCCAATGACACAAACACACCTATTGGATGCACAAGATTGGTTAAAAACCCTAGTTGGACAAGAACATGCATAGGGAGGACGAAAATGACCTTAGTGATCATCCAATGACACTAATGAACTTATTGGATGCACAAGATTGGTTAAAAACCCTAATTGGACAAGAATAAGCCTAGGGAGGACGAAAATGACCTAATTGATCATCCAATGACACAAACACACCTATTGGATGCACAAGATTGGTTAAAAACCCTAATTGGACAAGAATATGCCTAGGGAGGACGAAAATGACCTAAATGTTAATCTAATGACACAAATGAACTTATTAAATGTACAAGATTGGTTAAAAACCCTAATTGGACAAGAATAAGCCTAGGGAGGACGAAAATGACCTAAATGTTAATCCAATGACACAACTCAACTTATTGGATGCACAAGATTGGTTAAAAACCCTAATTGGACAAGAATAAGCCTAGGGAGGACGAAAATGACGTAATTGATCATCCAATGACACAGACACACCTATTGGATGCACAAGATTGGTTAAAAACCCTAATTGGACAAGAATAAGCCTAGGGAGGACGAAAATGACCTAATTGATCATCCAATGACACAAACACACCTATTGGATGCACAAGATTGGTTAAAAACCCTAATTGGACAAGAATATGCCTAGGGAGGACGAAAATGACCTAAATATTAATTCAATGACACAAACAAAGTTATTGGATGCACAAGATTGGTTAAAAACCCTAATTGGACAAGAATATGCCTAGGGAGGACGAATATGACCTAAATGTTAATCTAATAACACAAATGAACTTATTGGATGCACAAGATTGGTTAAAAACCCTAATTGGACAAGAATATGCCTAGGGAGGACTGATATGACCTAAATGTTAATCCAATGACACAAATGAACTTATTGGATGCACAAGATTGGTTAAAAACCCTAATTGGACAAGAATAAGCCTAGGGAGGACGAAAATGACCTAATTGATCATCCAATGACACAAACACACCTATTGGATGCACAAGATTGGTTAAAAACCCTAATTGGACAAGAATATGCCTAGGGAGGACGAAAATGACCTAAATATTAATTCAATGACACAAACAAAGTTATTGGATGAACAAGATTGGTTAAAAACCCTAATTGGACAAGAATAAGCCTAGGAAGGACGAAAATGACCTAATTGATCATCCAATGACACAAGCACACCTATTGGATGCACAAGATTGGTTAAAAACCCTAATTGGACAAGAATATGCCTAGGGAGGACGAAAATGACCTAAATATTAATTCAATGACACAAACACACCTATTGGATGCACAAGATTGGTTAAAAACCCTAATTGGACAAGAATATGCCTAGGGAGGACTGATATGACCTAAATGTTAATCCAATGACACAAATGAACTTATTGGATGCACAAGATTGGTTAAAAACCCTAATTGGACAAGAATAAGCCTAGGAATGACGAAAATGACCTAATTGATCATCCAATGACACAAACACACCTATTGGATGCACAAGATTGGTTAAAAACCATAATTGGACAAGAATAAGCCTAAGGAGGACGAAAATGACCTAATTGATCATCCAATGACACAAACACACCTATTGGATGCACAAGATTGGTTAAAAACCCTAATTGGACAAGAATAAGCCTAGGGAGGACGAAAATGACCTAATTGATCATCCAATGACACAAACACACCTATTGGATGCACAAGATTGGTTAAAAACCCTAGTTGGACAAGAACATGCCTAGGGAAGACGAAAATGACCTAATTGATCATCCAATGACACTAATGAACTTATTGGATGCACAAGATTGGTTAAAAACCCTAATTGGACAAGAATAAGCCTAGGGAGGACAAAAATGACCTAATTGATCATCCAATGACACAGACACACCTATTGGATGCACAAGATTGGTTAAAAACCCTAATTGGACAAGAATATGCTTAGGGAGGACGAAAATGACCTAATTGATTATCCAATGACACACACACACACCTATTGGATGCACAAGATTGGTTAAAAACCCTAATTGGACAAGAATATGCTTAGGGAGGACAAAAATGACCTAATTGATCTTCCAATGACACAAACACACCTATTGGATGCACAAGATTGGTTAAAAACCCTAATTGGACAAGAATATGCCTAGGGAGGACGAATATGACCTAAATGTTAATCCAATAACACAAATGAACTTATTGGATGCACAAGATTGGTTAAAAACCCTAATTGGACAATAATATGCCTAGGGAGGACGAAAATGACCTAATTGATCATCCAATGACACAAACAAACTTATTGGATGCACAAGATTGGTTAAAAACCCTAATTGGACAAGAATAAGCCTAGGGAGGACGAAAATGACCTAATTGATCATCCAATGACACAAACACACCTATTGGATGCACAAGATTGGTTAAAAACCCTAATTGGACAAGAATATGCCTAGGGAGGACGAAAATGACCTAAATATTAATTCAATGACACAAACAAAGTTATTGGATGCACAAGATTGGTTAAAAATCCTAATTGGACAAGAATAAGCATAGAAAGGACGAAAATGACCTAATTGATCATCCAATGACACAAACACACCTATTGGATGCACAAGATTGGTTAAAAACCCTAATTGGACAAGAATATGCCTAGGGAGGGCGAAAATGACCTAAATGTTAATCCAATGACACAAATGAACTTATTGGATGCACAAGATTGGTTAAAAACTCTAATTGGACAAGAATAAGCCTATGGAGGACGAAAATTACCTAAATGTTAATCCAATGACACAACTCAACTTATTGGATGCACAAGATTGGTTAAAAACCCTAATTGGACAAGAATAAGCCTAGGGAGGACGAAAATGACCTAATTGATCATCCAATGACACAAACACACCTATTGGATGCACAAGATTGGTTAAAAACCCTAATTGGACAAGAATAAGCCTAGGGATGACGAAAATGACCTAAATGTTAATCCAATGACACAACTCAACTTATTGGATGCACAAGATTGGTTAAAAACCCTAATTGGACAAGAATAAGCCTAGGGAGGACGGACCTAATTGATCATCCAATGACACAAACACACCTATTGGATGCACAAGATTGGTTAAAAACCCTAATTGGAGAAGAATATGTCTAGGGAGGACGAAAATTACCTAAATATTAATTCAATGACACAAACAAACTTATCGGATGCACAAGATTGGTTAAAAACCCTAATTGGACAAGAATAAGCCTAGAGAGGACGAAAATGACCTAATTGATCATCCAATGACACAAACACACCTATTAGATGCACAAGATTGGTTAAAAACCCTAATTGGACAAGAATAAGCCTAGGGAGGAAGAAAATGACCTAATTGATCATCCAATGACACAAACACACCTATTGGATGCACAAGATTGGTTAAAAACCCTAATTGGACAAGAATAAGACTAGGAAGGACGAAAATGACCTAATTGATCATCCATTGCCACAAACACACCTATTAGATGCACAAGATTGGTTAAAAACCCTAATTGGACAAGAATATGCCTAGGGAGGACGAAAATGACCTAATTGGTCATCCAATGACACAAACACACCTATTGGATGCACAAGATTGGTTAAAAACCCTAATTGGACAAGAATAAGCCTAGGGAGGACGAAAATGACCTAATTGCTCATCCAATGACACAAACACACCTATTGGATGCACAAGATTGGTTAAAAACCCTAATTGGACAAGAATAAGCCTAGGGAGGACGAAAATGACCTAATTGATCATCCAATGAAACAAACACACCTATTGGACGCACAAGATTGGTTAAAAACCCTAATTGCACAAGAATATGCCTAGGGAGAACGAAAATGACCTAAATTGATCATCCAATGACACAAACAGACCTATTGGATGCACAAGATTGGTTAAAAACCCTAATTGGACAAGAATATGCCTAGGGAGGACGAAAATTACCTAATTGATCGTCCAATGACACAAACACACCTATTGGATGCACAAGATTGGTTAAAAACCCTAATTGGACAAGAATAAGCCTAGGGAGGACGAAAATCACCTAATTGATCATCCAATGACACAAACACACCTATTGGATGCACAAGATTGGTTAAAAACCCTAATTGGACAAGAATATGCCTAGGGAGGACGAAAATGACCTAAATATTAATTCAATGACACAAACAAAGTAGTTGGATGCACAAGATTGGTTAAAAACCCTAATTGGACAAGAATAAGCCTAGGGAGGACGAAAATGACCTAATTGATCATCCTATGACACAAACACACCTATTGGATGCAAAAGATTGGATAAAAATCCTAATTGGACAAGATGATGCCTAGGGAGGATGAAAATGACCTAAATATTAATTCAATGACACAAACAAACTTATTGGATGCACAAGATTGGTTAAAAACCCTAATTGGACAAGAATAAGCCTAGGGAGGACGAAAATGACCTAATAGATCGTCCAATGACACAAACACACCTATTGGATGCACAAGATTGGTTAATAACCCTAATTGGACAAGAATAAGCATAGGGAGGACGAAAATGACCTAATTGATCATCCAATGACACAAACACACCTATTGGATGCACAAGATTGGTTAAAAACCCTAATTGGACAAGAATAAGCCTATGGAGGACGAAAATGACCTAATTGATCATCCAATGACACAAACACACCTATAGGATGCACAAGATTGGTTAAAAACCCTAATTGGACAAGAATATGCCTAGGGAGAACGAAAATAACCTAAATTGATCATCCAATGACACAAACACACCTATTGGATGCACAAGATTAGTTAAAAACCCTAATTGGACAAGAATAAGCCTAGGGAGGACGAAAATGACCTAATTGATCATCCAATGACACAAACACACCTATTGGATGCAAAAGATTGGATAAAAATCCTAATTGGACAAGATGATGCCTAGGGAGGACGAAAATGACCTAAATATTAATTCAATGACACAAACAAACTTATTGGATGCACAAGAATGGTTAAAAACCCTAATTGGACAATAATAAGCCTAGGGAGGACAAAAATGACCTAATAGATCATCCAATGACACAAACACACCTATTGGATGCACAAGATTGGTTAAAAACCCTAATTGGACAAGAATAAGCCTAGGGAGGATGAAAATGACCTAATTGATCATCCAATGACACAAACATACCTATTGGATGCACAAGATTGGTTAAAAACCCTAATTGGACAAGAATAAGCATAGGGAGGACGAAAATGACCTAATTGATCATCCAATGACATAAACACACCTATTGGATGCACAAGATTGGTAAAAAAAACCCTAATTGGACAAGAATATGCCTAGGGAAAACGAAAATGACCTAAATTGATCATCCAATGACACAAACACACCTATTGGATGCACAAGATTGGTTATAAACCCTAATGGGACAAGAATATGCCTAGGGAGGACGTAAATGACCTAAATGTTAATCCAATGACACAAATGAACTTATTGGATGCACAAGATTGGTTAAAAACCCTAATTGGACAAGAATAAGCCTAGGGAGGACGAAAATGACCTAATTGATCATCCAATGACACAAACACACCTATTGGATGCACAAGATTGGTTAAAAACCCTAATTGGACAAGAATAAGCCTAGGGAGGACGAAAATGACCTAATTGATCAACCAATGACACAAACACACCTATTGGATGCACAAGATTGGTTAAAAACCCTAATTGGACAAGAATAAGCCTATGGAGGACGAAAATAACCTAATTGATCATCCAATGACACAAACACACCTATTGGATGCACAAGATTGGTTAAAAACCCTAATTGGACAAGAATAAGCCTAGGGAGGACGAAAATGACCTAAATGTTAATTCAATGACACAAACAAAGTTATTGGATGCACAAGATTGGTTAAAAACCCTAATTTGACAAGAATAAGTCTAGGGAGGACGAAAATGACCTAATTGATCATCCAATGACACAAACACACCTATTGGATGCACAAGATTGGTTAAAAACCCTAATTGGACAAGAATAAGCCTAGGGAGGACGAAAATGACCTAATTGATCATCCAATGACACAAACACACCTATTGGATGCACAAGATTGGTTAAAATCCCTAATTGGACAAGAATAAGCCTAGGAAGGACGAAAATGACCTAATTGATCATCCAATGACACAAACACACCTATTGGATGCACAAGATTGGTTAAAAACCCTAATTGGTCAAGAATACGCCTAGGGAGGACGAAAATGACCTAATTGATAATCCAATGACACAAATGAACTTATTGGATGCACAAGATTTGTTAAAAACCCTAATTGGACAAGAATATGCCTAGGGAGGACGAAAATGACCTAATTGATCATCCAATGACACAAACACACCTATTGGATGCACAAGATTGGTTAAAAACCCTAATTGGACAAGAATAAGCCTAGGGAGGACGAAAATGACCTAATTGATCATCCAATGACACAAACACACCTATTGGATGCACAAGATTAGTTAAAAACCATAATTGGACAAGAATAAGCCTAGGGAGGACGAAAATAACCTAATTGATCATCCAATGACACAAACACACCTATTAGATGCACAAGATTGGTTAAAAAGCCTAATTGGACAAGAGTATGCCTAGGGAGGACGAAAATGACCTAAATGTTAATCCAATGACACAAATGAACTTATTGGATGCACAAGATTGGTTAAAAACCCTAATTGGACAAGAATAAGCCTAGGGAGGACGAAAATGACCTAATTGATCATCCAATGACACAAACACACCTATTGGATGCACAAGATTGGTTAAAAACCCTAATTGGACAAGAATAAGCCTAGGGAGGACGAAAATGACTTAATTGATCATCCATTGCCGCAAACACACCTATTGGATGCACAAGATTGGTTAAAAACCCTAATTGGAAAAGAATATGCCTAGGGAGGACGAAAATGTCCTAAATATAATTCAATGACACAAACAAACTTATTGGATGCACAAGATTGGTTAAAAACCCTAATTGGACAAGAATAAGCCTAGGGAGGACGAAAATGACCTAATTGATCATCCAATGACACAAACACACCTATTGGATGCACAAGATTGGTTAAAAACCCTAATTGGACAAGAATAAGCCTAGGGAGGACGAAAATGACCTAATTGATCATCCAATGACACAAACACACCTATTGGAAGCCCAAGATTGGTGTAAAAACCCTAATTGGACAAGAATATGCCTAGGGAGGACGAAAATGACCTAAATATTAATTCAAGGACACAAACAAAGTTATTGGATGCACAAGATTGGTTAAAAACCCTAATTGGACAAGAATAAGCCTAGGGAGGACGAAAATGACCTAATTGATCATCCAATGACACAAACACACCTATTGGATGCACAAGATTGGTTAAAAACCCTAATTGGACAAGAATATGCCTAGGGAGGACCAAAATAACCTAAATATTAATTCAATGACACAAACAAACTTATTGGATGCACAAGATTGGTTAAAAACCCTAATTGGACAAGAATAAGCCTAGGGAGGACAAAAATGACCTAATTGATTATCCAATGACACAACCACACCTATTGGATGCACAAGATTGGTTAAAAACCCTAATTGGACAAGAATATGCCAAGGGAAGACGAAAATGACCTAAATGTTAATCCAATAACACAAATGAACTTATTGGATGCACAAGATTGGTTAAAAACCCTAATTGGACAAGAATATGCCTAGGGAGGACGAAAATGACCTATATGTTAATCCAATGACACAAATGAACTTATTGGATGCACAAGATTGGTTAAAAACCCTAATTGGACAAGAATAAGCCTAGGAAGGACGAAAATGACCTAATTGATCATCCAATGACACAAACACACCTATTGGATGCATAAGATTGGTTAAAAACCCTAATTGGACAAGAATAAGCCTAGGGAGGACGAAAATGACCTAATTGATCATCCAATGACACAAACACACCTATTGGATGCACAAGATTGGTTAAAAACCCTAATTGGACAAGAATAAGCCTAGAGAGGACGAAAATGAACTAATTGATCATCCAATGACACAAACACACCTATTGGATGCAAAAGATCGGTTAAAAACCCTAATTGGACAAGAAAAAGCCTAGGGAGGAAGAAAATGACCTAATTGATCATCCAATGACAAAAACACGCCTATTGGATGCACAAGATTGGTTAAAAACCCTAATTGGACAAGAATAAGCCTAGGGAGGACGAAAATGACCTAATTGATCATCCATTGCCACAAACACACCTATTGGATGCACAAGATTGGTTAAAAACCCTAATTGGACAAGAATAAACCTAGGGAGGACGAAAATGACCTAATTGATCATCCATTGCCACAAACACACCTATTGGATGCACAAGATTGGTTAAAAACCCTAATTGGACAAGAATATGCCTAGGGAGGACGAAAATTACCTAATTGGTCATCCAATGACACAAACACACCTATTGGATGCACAAGATTGGTTAAAAAACCTAATTGGACAAGAATAAGCCTAGGGAGGACGAAAATGACCTAATTGATCATCCATTGCCACAAACACACCTATTGGATGCACAAGATTGGTTAAAAACCCTAATTGGACAAGAATAAGCCTAGGGAGGACGAAAATGACCTAATTGATCATCCATTGCCACAAACACACCTATTGGATGCACAAGATTGGTTAAAAACCCGAAGTGGACAAGAATAAGCCTAGGGAGGACGAAAATGACCTAATTGATCATCCAATGACACAAACACACCTATTGGATGCACAAGATTGGTTAAAAACCCTAATTGGACAAGAATAAGCCTAGGGAGGACGAAAATGACCTAATTGATCATCCATTGGCACAAACACACCTATTGGATGCACAAGATTGGTTAAAAACCCTAATTGGACAAGAATAAGCCTAGGGAGGACGAAAATGACCTAATTGATCATCCAATGACACAAACACACCTATTGGATGCACAAGATTGGTTAAAAACCCTAATTGGACAAGAATAAGCCTAGGGAGGACGAAAATGACGTAATTGATCATCCAATGACACAAACACACATATTGGACGCACAAGATTGGTTAAAAACCCTAATTGGACAAGAATAAGCCTAGGGAGGACGAAAATGACCTAATTGATCATCCAATGACACAAACACACCTATTGGATGCACAAGATTGGTTAAAAACCCTAATTGGACAAGAATAAGCCTAGGGAGGACGAAAATGACCTAATTGATCATCCAATGACACAAACACACCTATTGGATGCACAAGATTGGTTAAAAACCCTAATTGGACAAGAATAAGCCTAGGAAGGACAAAAATGACCTAATTGAACATCCAATGACACAAACACACCTATTGGATGCACAAGATTTGTTAAAAACCCTAATTGGACAAGAATATGCCTAGGGAGGACGAGAATGACCTAAATATTAATTCAATGACACAAACAAAGTAATTGGATGCACAAGATTGGTTAAAAACCCTAATTGGACAAGAATAAGCCTAGGGAGGACGAAAATGACCTAATTGATCATCCAATGACACAAACACACCTATTGGATGCACAAGATTGGTTAAAAACCCTAATTGGCCAAGAATAAGCCTAGGGAGGACGAAAATGACCTAAATGTTAATCCAATGACACAACTCAACTTATTGGATGCACAAGATTGGTTAAAAACCCTAATTGGACAAGAATAAGCCTAGGGAGGACGAAAATGACGTAATTGATCATCCAATGACACAGACACACCTATTGGATGCACAAGATTGGTTAAAAACCCTAATTGGACAAGAATAAGCCTAGGGAGGACGAAAATGACCTAATTGATCATCCAATGACACAAACACACCTATTGGATGCACAAGATTGGTTAAAAACCCTAATTGGACAAGAATATGCCTAGGGAGGACGAAAATGACCTAAATATTAATTCAATGACACAAACAAAGTTATTGGATGCACAAGATTGGTTAAAAACCCTAATTGGACAAGAATATGCCTAGGGAGGACGAATATGACCTAAATGTTAATCTAATAACACAAATGAACTTATTGGATGCACAAGATTGGTTAAAAACCCTAATTGGACAAGAATATGCCTAGGGAGGACTGATATGACCTAAATGTTAATCCAATGACACAAATGAACTTATTGGATGCACAAGATTGGTTAAAAACCCTAATTGGACAAGAATAAGCCTAGGGAGGACGAAAATGACCTAATTGATCATCCAATGACACAAACACACCTATTGGATGCACAAGATTGGTTAAAAACCCTAATTGGACAAGAATATGCCTAGGGAGGACGAAAATGACCTAAATATTAATTCAATGACACAAACAAAGTTATTGGATGAACAAGATTGGTTAAAAACCCTAATTGGACAAGAATAAGCCTAGGAAGGACGAAAATGACCTAATTGATCATCCAATGACACAAGCACACCTATTGGATGCACAAGATTGGTTAAAAACCCTAATTGGACAAGAATATGCCTAGGGAGGACGAAAATGACCTAAATATTAATTCAATGACACAAACACACCTATTGGATGCACAAGATTGGTTAAAAACCCTAATTGGACAAGAATATGCCTAGGGAGGACTGATATGACCTAAATGTTAATCCAATGACACAAATGAACTTATTGGATGCACAAGATTGGTTAAAAACCCTAATTGGACAAGAATAAGCCTAGGGAGGACGAAAATGACCTAATTGATCATCCAATGACACAAACACACCTATTGGATGCACAAGAATGGTTAAAAACCCTAATTGGACAAGAATATGCCTAGGGAGGACGAAAATGACCTAAATATTAATTCAATGACACAAACAAAGTTATTTGATGCACAAGATTGGTTAAAAACCCTAATTGGACAAGAATATGCCTAGGGAGGACGAATATGACCTAAATGTTAATCCAATAACACAAATGAACTTATTGGATGCACAAGATTGGTTAAAAACCCTAATTGGACAAGAATATGCCTATGGAGGACTGATATGACCTAAATGTTAATCCAATGACACAAATGAACTTATTGGATGCACAAGATTGGTTAAAAACCCTAATTGGACAAGAATAAGCCTAGGGAGGACGAAAATGACCTAATTGATCATCCAATGACACAAACACACCTATTGGATGCACAAGATTGGTTAAAAACCCTAATTGGACAAGAATAAGCCTAGGGAGGACGAAAATGACCTAATTGATCATCCAATGACACAAACACACCTATTGGATGCACAAGATTGGTTAAAAACCGTAATTGGACAAGAATAAGCCTAGGGAGGATGAAAATGACCTAATTGATCATCCAATGACACAAATGAACTTATTGGATGCACAAGATTGGTTAAAAACCCTAATTGGACAAGAATAAGCCTAGGGAGGACGAAAATGACCTAATTGATCATCCAATGACACAAACACACCTATTGGATGCACAAGATTGGTTAAAAACCCTAATTGGACAAGAATAAGCCTAGGGAGGACGAAAATGACCTAATTGATCATCCAATGACACATACACACCTATTAGATGCACAAGAACTGTTAAAAACCATAATTGGACAAGAATAAGCCTAGGGAGGACGAAAATGACCTAATTGATCATCCAATGACACAAACACACCTATTGGATGCACAAGATTGGTTAAAAACCCTAATTGGACAAGAATAAGCGTAGGGAGGACGAAAATGACCTAATTGATCATCCAATGACACAAACACACCTATTGGAAGCACAAGATTGTTTAAAAACCCTAATTGGACAAGAATATGCCTAGGGAGGAGGAAAATGACCTAAATATTAATTCAATGACACAAACAAAGTTATTGGATGCACAAGATTGGTTAAAAACCCTAATTGGACAAGAATAAGCCTAGGGAGGACGAAAATGACCTAATTGATCATCCAATGACACAAACACACCTATTGGATGCACAAGATTGGTTAAAAACCCTAATTGGACAAGAATAAGCCTAGGGAGGACGAAAATGACCTAATTGATCATCCAAAGACACAAACACATCTATTGGATGCACAAGATTGGTTAAAAACCCTAGTTGGACAAGAATATACCTAGGGAGGATGAAAATGACCTAATTGATCATCCAATGACACAAATGAACTTATTGGATGCACAAGATTGGTTAAAAACCCTAATTGGACAAGAATAAGCCTAGGGAGGACGAAAATGACCTAATTGATCATCCAATGACACAAACACACCTATAGGAAGCACAAGATTGGTTAAAAACCCTAATTGGACAAGAATATGCCTAGGGAGGACGAAAAAGACATAAATGTTAATCCAATGACACAAATGAACTTATTGGATGCACAAGATTGATTAAAACCCTAATTAGACAAGAATAAGCCTAGGGAGGACGAAAATGACCTAATTGATCATCCAATGACCCAAACACACCTATTGGATGCACAAAATTGGTTAAAAACCCAAATTGGACAACAATATGCCTAGGGAGGAGGAAAATGACCTAAATATTAATTCAATGACACAAACAAAGTTATTGGATGCACAAGATTGGTTAAAAACCCTAATTGGACAAGAATAAGCCTAGGGAGGACGAAAATGACCTAATTGATCATCCAATGACACAAACACACCTATTGGATGCACAAGATTGGTTAAAAACCCTAATTGGACAAGAATATGCCTAGGGAGGACGAAAATGACCTAAATATTAATTCAATGACACAAACAAAATTATTGGATGCACAAAATTGGTTAAAAACCCTAATTGGACAAGAATAAGCCTAGGGAGGACGAAAATGACCTAATTGATCATCCAAACACTCTTAACACATCTATTTGATGCACAAGATTGGTTAAAAACCCTAGTTGGACAAGAATATACCTAGGGAGGACGAATATGACCTAATTGATCATCCAATGACACAAATGAACTTATTGGATGCACAAGATTGGTTAAAAACCTTAATTGGACAAGAATAAGCCTAGGGAGGACGAAAATGACCTAATTGATCATCCAATGACACAAACACACCTATTGGAAGCACAAGATTGGTTAAAAACCCTAATTGGACAAGAATATGCCTAGGGAGGACGAAAATGACCTAAATGTTAATCCAATGACACAAATGAACTTATTGGATGCACAAGATTGGTTAAAAACCCTAATTGGACATGAATACGCCTAGGGAGGACGAAAATGACCTAAATATTAATTCAATGACACAAACAAACTTATTGGATGAACAAGATTGGTTAAAAACCTTAATTGGACAAGAATAAGCCTAGGGAGGACAAAAATGACCTAATTGATCATCCAATGACACAAAGACACCTATTGGATGCACAAGATTGGTTAAAAACCCTAATTGGACAAGAATATGCCTAGGGAGGACGAAAATGACCTAAATATTAATTCAATGACACAAACAAAGTTATTGGATGCACAAGATTGGTTAAAAACCCTAATTGTACAAGAATAAGCCTAGGGAGGACGAAAATGACCTAATTGATCATCCAATGACACAAACACACCTATTGGAAGCACAAGATTGGTTAAAAACCCTAATTGGACAAGAATATGCCTAGGGAGGACGAAAATGAACTAAATGTTAATCCAATGACACAAATGAACTTATTGGATGCACAAGATTGGTTAAAAACCCTAATTGGACAAGAATAAGCCTAGGGAGGACGAAAATGACCTAATTGATCATCCAATGACACAAAGACACCTATTGGATGCACAAGATTGGTTAAAAACCCTAATTGGACAAGAATATGCCTAGGGAGGACGAAAATGACCTAAATATTAATTCAATGACACAAACAAAGTTATTGGATGCACAAGAATGGTTAAAAACCCTAATTGGACAAGAATAAGCCTAGGGAGGACGAAAATGACCTAATTGATCATCCAATGACACAAACACACCTATTGGATGCACAAGATTGGTTAAAAACCCTAATTGGATAAGAATATGCCTAGGGAGGACGAAAATGACCTAATTGATCATCCAATGACACAAACACAACTATTGGATGCACAAGATTGGTTAAAAACCCTAGTTGGACAAGAATAAGCCTAAGGAGGATGAAAATGACCTAATTGATCATCCAATGACCCAAACACACCTATTGGATGCACAAGATTGGTTAAAAACCCTAATTGGACAAGAATATGCCTAGGGAGGTCGAAAATGACCTAAATGTTAATCCAATGACACAAATGAACTTATTGGATGCAAAAGATTGGTTAAAAACCCTAATTGGACAAGAATAAGCCTAGGGAGGACTAAAATGACCTAATTGATCATCCAATGAAACAAACACACCTATTGGATGCACAAGATTGGTTAAAAACCCTAATTGGACAAGAATATGCCTGGGGAGGACGAAAATGACCTAAATGTTAATCCAATGACACAAATGAACTTATTGGATGCACAAGATTGGTTAAAAACCCTAATTGGACAAGAATAAGCCTAGGGAGGACGAAAATGACCTAATTGATCATCCAATGACACAAACACACCTATTGGATGCACAAGATTGGTTAAAAACCCTAATTGGACAAGAATAAGCCTAGGGAGGACGAAAATGACCTAATTGATCATCCATTGCCACAAACACACCTATTGGATGCACAAGATTGGTTAAAAACCCAAATTGGAAAAGAATATGCCAAGGGAGGACGAAAATGACCTAATTGGTCATCCAATGACACAAATACACCTATTGGATGCACAAGATTGGTTAAAAACCCTAATTGGACAAGAATATGCCTAGGGAGGACGAAAATGACCTTAATGTTAATCCAACGACACAAATGAACTTATTGGATGCACAAGATTGGTTAAAAACCCTAATTGGACAAGAATAAGCCTAGGGAGGACGAAAATGACCTAAATGTTAATCCAATGACACAACTCAACTTATTGGATGCACAAGATTGGTTAAAAACCCTAATTGGACAAGAATAAGCCTAGGGAGGACGAAAATGACCTAATTGATCATCCAATGACACAAACACACCTATTGGATGCACAAGATTGGTTAAAAACCCTAATTGGACAAGAATATGCCAAGGGAGGACGAAAATGACCTAATCGATCATCCAATGACAAAACACACCTATTGGATGCACAAGATTGGTTAAAAACCCTAATTGGACCAGAATATGCCTAGGGAGGACGAAAATGACCTAATTGATCATCCAATGACACAAACACACCTATTGGATGCACAGGATCGGTTAAAAACCCTAATTGGACAATAATAAGCCTAGGGAGGACGAAAATGACCTAATTGATCATCCAATGACACAAACACACCTATTGGATGCACAAGATTGGTTAAAAACCCTAATTGGACAAGAATATGCCTAGGGAGAACGAAAATGACCTAATTGTTAATCCAATGACACAACTCAACTTATTGGATGCGCAAGATTGGTTAAAAACCCTAATTGGACAAGAATAAGCCTAGGGAGGACGAAAATGACCTAATTGATCATCCAATGACACAAACACACCTATTGGATGCACAAGATTGGTTAAAAACCCTAATTGGACAAGAATAAGCCTAGGGAGGACGAAAATGACCTAATTGATCATCCAATGACACAAACACACCTATTGGATGCACAAGATTGGTTAAAAACCCTAATTGGACAAGAATAAGCCTAGGGAGGACGAAAATGACCTAATTGATCATCCAATGACACAAGCACACCTATTGGATGCACAAGGTTGGTTAAAAACCCTAATTGGACAAGAATAAGCCTAGGGAGGACGAAAATGACCTAATTGATCATCCAATGACACAAACACACCTATTGGATGCACAAGATTGGTTAAAAACCCTAATTGGACAAGAATGTGCCTAGAGAGATCGAAAATGACCTAAATTGATCATCCAATGACACAAACACACCTATTGGATGCACAAGATTGCTTAAAAACCCTAATTGGACAAGAATATGCCTAGGGAGGACGAAAATGACCTAAATGTTAATCCAATGACACAAATGAACTTATTGGATGCACAAGATTGGTTAAAAACCCTAATTGGACAAGAATAAGCCTAGGGAGGACGAAAATGACCTAATTGATCATCCAATGACACAAACACACCTATTGGATGCACAAGATTGGTTAAAAACCCTAATTGGACAAGAATAAGCCTAGGGAGGACGAAAATGACCTAATTGATCATCCATTGACACAAACACACCAATTGGATGCACAAGATTCGTTAAAAACCCTAATTGGACAAGAATATGCCTAGGGAGGACGAAAATGACCTAATTGATCATCCAATAACTCAAACACACCTATTGGATGCACAAGATTGGTTAAAAACCCTAATTGGACAAGAATATGCCTAGGGAGGACGAAAATGACCTAATTGATCATCCAATGACACAAACACACCTATTGGATGCACAAGATTGGTTAAAAACACTAATTGGACGAGAATATGCCTAGGGAGGACGAAAATGACCTAAATGTTAATCCAATGACACAAATGAACTTATTGGATGCACAAGATTGGTTAAAAACCCTAATTGGACAAGAATAAGCCTAGGGAGGACGAAAATGACCTAATTGATCATCCAATGACACAAACACACCTATTGGATGCACAAGATTGGTTAAAAACCCATATTGGACAAGAATAAGCCTAGGGAGGACGAAAATGACCTAATTGATCATCCAATGACACAAACACACCTATTGGATGCACAAGATTGGTTAAAAACCCTAATTGGACAAGAATAAGCCTAGGGAGGACGAAAATAACCTAATTGATCATGCAATGACACAAACACACCTATTGGATGCACAAGATTGGTTAAAAACCCAAATTGGACAAGAATAAGCCTTGGGAGGACGAAAATGACCTAATTGATCATCCAATGACACAAACACACCTATTGGATGCACAAGATTGGTTAAAAACCCTAATTGGACAAGAATATGCCAACGGAGGACGAAAATGACCTAAATGTTAATCCAATAACACAAATGAACTTATTGGATGCACAAGATTGGTTAAAAACCCTAATTGGACAAGAATATGCCTAGGGAGGACGAAAATGACCTAAATGTTAATCCAATGACACAAATGAACTTATTGGATGCACAAGATTGGTTAAAAACCCTAATTGGACAAGAATAAGCCTAGGGAGGACGAAAATAACCTAATTGAACATCCAATGACACAAACACACCTATTGTATGCACAAGATTGGTTAAAAACCCTAATTGGACAAGAATATGCCTAGGGAGGACGAAAATGACCTAAATATTAATTAAAGGACACAAACAAAGTTATTGGATGCACAAGATTGGTTAAAAACCCTAATTGGACAAGAATAAGCCTAGGGAGGACGAAAATGACCTAATTGATCATCCAATGACACAAACACACCTATTGGATGCACAAGATTGGTTAAAAACCCTAATTGGACAAGAATATGCCTAGGGAGGACGAAAATAACCTAAATGTTAATTCAATGACACAAACAAAGTTATTGAATGCACAAGACTTGTTAAAAACCCTAATTGGACAAGAATAAGCCTAGGGAGGACGAAAATGACCTAATTGATCATCCTATGACACAAACACACCTATTGGAAGCACAAGATTGGTTAAAAACCCTAATTGGACAAGAATATGCCTAGCGACGATGAAAATGACCTAAATGTTAATCCAATGACACAAATGAACTTATTGGATGCACAAGATTGGTTAAAAACCCTAATTGGACAAGAATAAGCCTAGGGAGGACGAAAATGACCTAATTGATCATCCAATGACACAAACACACCTATTGGATGCACAAGATTGGTTAAAAACCCTAATTGGACAAGAATATGCCTAGGGAGGACGAAAATGACCTAAATATTAATTCAATGACACAAACAAAGTTATTGGAAGCACAAGATTGGTTAAAAACCCTAATTGGACAACAATAAGCCTAGGGAGGACGAAAATGACCTAATTGATCATCCAATGACCCAAACACACCTATTGGATGCACAAGATTGGTTAAAAACCCTAATTGGACAAGAATATGCCTAGGGAGGACGAAAATGACCTAAATGTTAATCCAATGACACAAATGAACTTATTGGATGCAAAAGATTGGTTAAAAACCCTAATTGGACAAGAATAAGCCTAGGGAGGACTAAAATGACCTAATTGATCATCCAATGAAACAAACACACCTATTGGAAGCACAAGATTGCTTAAAAACCCTAATTGGACAAGAATATGCCTAGGGAGGACGAAAATGACCTAAATGTTAATCCAATGACACAAATGAACTTATTGGATGCACAAGATTGGTTAAAAACCCTAATTGGACAACAATAAGCCTAGGGAGGACGAAAATGACCTAATTGATCATCCAATGACACAAACACACCTATTGGATGCACAAGATTGGTTAAAAACCCTAATTGGACAAGAATAAGCCTAGGGAGGACGAAAATGACCTAAATGTTAATTCAATGACACAAACAAAGTTATTGGATGCATAAGATTGGTTAAAAACCCTAATTGGACAAGAATAAGCCTAGGGAGGACGAAAATGAACTAATTGAACATCCGATGACACAAACACACCTATTGGATGCACAAGATTGGTTAAAAACCCTAATTGGACAAGAATATGCCTAGGAAGGACGAAAATGACCTAATTGATCATCCAATGACACAAACACACCTATTGGATGCACAAGATTGGTTATAAACCCTAATTGGACAAGAATAAGCCTAGGGAGCACGAGAATGACCTAATTGATCATCCAATGACACAAACACACCTATTGGATGCACAAGATTGGTTAAAAACCCTAATTGGACAAGAATAAGCCTAAGGAGGACGAAAATGACCTAATTGATCATCCAATGACACAAACACACCTATTGGATGCACAAGATTGGTTAAAAACCCTAGTTGGACGAAAATATGCCTAGGGAGGACGAAAATGACCTAATTGATCATCCAATGACACAAACACACCTATTGGATGCACAAGATTGGTTAAAAACCCTAATTGGACAAGAATATGCCTAGGGAGGTCGAAAATGACCTAAATGTTAATCCAATGACACAAATGAACTTATTGGATGCACAAGATTGGTTAAAAACCCTAATTGGACAAGAATAAGCATAGGGAGGACGAAAATGACCTAATTGATCATCCAATGACATAAACACACCTATTGGATGCACAAGATTGGTTAAAAAACCCTAATTGGACAAGAATATGCCTAGGGAAAACGAAAATGACCTAAATTGATCATCCAATGACACAAACACACCTATTGGATGCACAAGATTGGTTATAAACCCTAATGGGACAAGAATATGCCTAGGGAGGACGTAAATGACCTAAATGTTAATCCAATGACACAAATGAACTTATTGGATGCACAAGATTGGTTAAAAACCCTAATTGGACAAGAATAAGCCTAGGGAGGACGAAAATGACCTAATTGATCATCCAATGACACAAACACACCTATTGGATGCACAAGATTGGTTAAAAACCCTAATTGGACAAGAATAAGCCTAGGGAGGACGAAAATGACCTAATTGATCAACCAATGACACAAACACACCTATTGGATGCACAAGATTGGTTAAAAACCCTAATTGGACAAGAATAAGCCTATGGAGGACGAAAATAACCTAATTGATCATCCAATGACACAAACACACCTATTGGATGCACAAGATTGGTTAAAAACCCTAATTGGACAAGAATATGCCTAGGGAGGACGAAAATGACCTAAATATTAATTCAATGACACAAACAAAGTTATTGGATGCACAAGATTGATTAAAAACCCTAATTTGACAAGAATAAGTCTAGGTAGGACGAAAATGACCTAATTGATCATCTAATGACACAAACACACCTATCGGATGCACAAGATTGGTTAAAAACCCTAATTGGACAAGAATATGCCTAGGGAGGACGAAAATGACCTAAATATTAATTCAATGACACAAACAAAGTTATTGGATGCACAAGATTGGTTAAAAACCCTAATTGGACAAGAATAAGCCTAGGGAGGACGAAAATGACCTAATTGATCATCCAATGACACAAACACACCTATTGGATGCACAAGATTGGTTAAAAACCCTAATTGGACAAGAATATGCCTAATGAGGACGAAAATGACCTAAATATTAATTCAACGACACAAACAAAGTTATTGGATGCACAAGATTGGTTAAAAACCCTAATTGGACAAGAATAAGCCTAGGGAGGACGAAAATGACCTAATTGATCATCCAATGACACAAACACACCTATTGGATGCACAAGATTGGTTAAAAACCCTAATTGGACAAGAATAAGCCTAGGGAGGACGAAAATGACCTAATTGATCATCCAATGACACAAACACACCTATTGGATGCACAAGATTGGTTAAAAACCCTAATTGGACAAGAATAAGCCTAGGGAGGACGAAAATGACCTAATTGATCATCCAATGACACAAGCACACCTATTGGATGCACAAGGTTGGTTAAAAACCCTAATTGGACAAGAATAAGCCTAGGGAGGACGAAAATGACCTAATTGATCATCCAATGACACAAACACACCTATTGGATGCACAAGATTGGTTAAAAACCCTAATTGGACAAGAATGTGCCTAGAGAGATCGAAAATGACCTAAATTGATCATCCAATGACACAAACACACCTATTGGATGCACAAGATTGCTTAAAAACCCTAATTGGACAAGAATATGCCTAGGGAGGACGAAAATGACCTAAATGTTAATCCAATGACACAAATGAACTTATTGGATGCACAAGATTGGTTAAAAACCCTAATTGGACAAGAATAAGCCTAGGGAGGACGAAAATGACCTAATTGATCATCCAATGACACAAACACACCTATTGGATGCACAAGATTGGTTAAAAACCCTAATTGGACAAGAATAAGCCTAGGGAGGACGAAAATGACCTATATGTTAATCCAATGACCCAACTCAACTTATTGGATGCACAAGATTGGTTAAAAACCCTAATTGGACAAGAATAAGCCTAGGGAGGACGAAAATGACCTAATTGATCATCCAATGACACAAACACACCTATTGGAAGCACAAGATTGGTTAAAAACCCTAATTGGACAAGAATATGCCTAGGGAGGACGAAAATGACCTAAATGTTAATACAATGACACAAA
This sequence comes from Cicer pinnatifidum, assembly GCA_037974775.1. NCBI lineage: Eukaryota > Viridiplantae > Streptophyta > Magnoliopsida > Fabales > Fabaceae > Cicer > Cicer pinnatifidum. The sequence continues at coordinate 51,442 of JBBPBR010001526.1, read as the reverse complement.
TGAACTTATTGGATGCACAAGATTGGTTAAAAACCCTAATTGGACAAGAATAAGCCTAGGGAGGACGAAAATGACCTAATTGATCATCCAATGACACAAACACACCTATTGGATGCACAAGATTGGTTAAAAACCCTAAATGGACAAGAATATGCCTAGGGAGGACTAAAATGACCTAAATGTAAATCCAATGACACAAATGAACTTATTGGATGCACAAGATTGGTTAAAATCCCTAATTGGACAAGAATAAGCCTAGGGAGGACGAAAATGACCTAATTGATCATCCAATGACACAAACACACCTATTGGATGCACAAGATTGGTTAAAAACCCTAATTGGACAAGAATATGCCTATGGAGGATGAAAATGACCTAAATGTTAATCCAATGACACAAATGAACTTATTGGATGCACAAGATTGGTTAAAAACCTTAATTGAACAAGAATAAGCCTAGGGAGGATCAAAGTGACCTAATTGATCATCCAATGAGATAAACACACCTATTGGATGCACAAGATAGGTTAAAAACCCTAGTTGGACAAGAATAAGCCTAGGGAGGACGAAAATGACCTAAATATTAATTCAATGACACAAACAAAGTTATTGGATGCACAAGATTGGTTAAAAACCCTAATTGGACAAGAATAAGCCTAGGGAGGACGAAAATGACCTAATTGATCATCCAATGACACAAACACACCTATTGGATGCACAAGATTGGTTAAAAACCCTAATTGGACAAGAATATGCCTAGGGAGGACGAAAATGACCTAAATATTAATTCAATGACACAAACAAACTTATCGGATGCACAAGATTGATTAAAAACCCTAATTGGACAAGAATAGGCCTACGGAGGGCGAAAATGACCTAATTGATCATCCAAAGAAACAAACACACCTATTGGATGCACAAGATTGGTTAAAAACCCTAATTGGACAAGAATAAGCCTAGGGAGGACGAAAATGACCTAATTGATCATCCAATGACACAAACACACCTATTGGATGCACAAGATTGGTTAAAAACCCTAATTGGACAAGAATAAGCCTAGGGAGGACGAAAATGACCTAATTGATCATCCAATGACACAAACACACCTATTGGATGCACAAGATTGGTTAAAAACCCTAATTGGAGAAGAATATGCCTAGGGAGGAGGAAAATGACCTAATTGATCATCCAATGACACAAACACACCTATTGGATGCAAAAGATTGGTTAAAAACCCTAATTGGACAAGATGATGCCTAGGGAGGACGAAAATGACCTAAATATTAATTCAATGACACAAACAAACTTATTGGATGCACAAGATTGGTTAAAAACCCTAATTGGATAAGAATAAGCCTAGGGAGGACGAAAATGACCTAATTGATCATCCAATGACACAAACACACCTATTGGATGCACAAGATTGGTTAAAAACCCTAATTGGACAAGAATAAGCCTAGGGAGGACGAAAATGACCTACTTGATCATCCAATGACACAAACACACCTATTGGATGCACAAGATTGGTTAAAAACCCTAATTGGACAAGAATAAGCCTAGGGAGGACGAAAATGACCTTATTGATCATCCAATGACATAAACACACCTATTGGATGCACAAGATTGGTTAAAAACCCTAATTGGACAAGAATATGCCTAGGGAGAACGAAAATGACCTAAATTGATCATCCAATGACAAAAAACAGACCTATTGGATGCACAAGATTGGTTAAAAACCCTAATTGGACAAGAATATGTCTAGGGAGGACGAAAATGACCTAAATGTTAATCCAATGACACAAATGAACTTATTGGATGCACAAGATTGGTTAAAAACCCTAATTGGGCAATAATAAGCCTAGGGAGGACGAAAATGACCTAATTGATCATCCAATGACACAAACACACCTATTGGATGCACAAGATTGGTTAAAAACCCTAATTGGACAAGAATATGCCTAAGGAGGACGAAAATGACCTAAATATTAATTCAATGACACAAACAAAGTTATTGGATGCAAAAGATTGGTTAAAAACCCTAATTGGACAAGAATAAGCCTAGGGAGGACGAAAATGACCTAATTGATTATCCAATGACACAAACACACCTATTGGATGCACAAGATTGGTTAAAAACCCTAATTGGACAAGAATAAGCCTAGGGAGGACGAAAATGACCTAATTGATCTTCCAATGACACAAACACACCTATTGGATGCACAAGATTGGTTAAAAACCCTAATTGGACAAGAATAAGCCTAGGGAGGACGAAAATTACCTAATTGATCATCCAATGACACAAACACACCTATTGGATGCACAAGATTGGTTAAAAACCTTAATTGGACAAGAATAAGCCCAGGGAGGACAAAAATGACCTAATTGATCATCCAATGACACAAACACACCTATTGGATGCACAAGATTGGTTAAAAACCCTAATTGGACAAGAATAAGCCTAGGGAGGACGAAAATGACCTAATTGATCATCCAATGACACAAACACACCTATTGGATGCACAAGATTGGTTAAAAACCCTAATTGGACAAGAATAAGCCTAGGGAGGACGAAAATGACCTAATTGATCATCCAATGACACAAACACACCTATTGGATGCACAAGATTGGTTAAAAACCCTAATTGGACAAGAATAAGCCTAGGGAGAATGAAAATGACCTTAATGTTAATCCAATGACACAACTCAACTTATTGGATGCACAAGATTGGTTAAAAACCCTAATTGGACAAGAATAAGCCTAGGGAGGACGAAAATGACCTAATTGATCATCCAATGACACAAACACACCTATTGGATGCACAAGATTGGTTAAAAACCCTAATTGGACAAGAATAAGCCTAGGGAGGACGAAAATGACCTAATTGATCATCCAATGACACAAACACACCTATTAGATGCACAAGATTGGTTAAAAACCCTAATTGGACAAGAATATGCCTAGGGATGACGAAAATGACCTAAATATTAATTCAATGACACAAACAAAGTTAATGGATGCACAAGATTGGTTAAAAACCTTAATTGGACAAGAATAAGCCTAGGGAGGACGTAAATGACCTAATTGATCATCCAATGTCCCAAACAAACCTATTGGATGCACAAGATTGGTTAAAAACCCTAATTGGACAAGAATAAGCCTAGGGAGGACGAAAAAGACCTAATTGATCATCCAATGACACAAACACACCTATTGGATGCACAAGATTGGTTAAAAACCCTAATTGGACAAGAATAAGCCTAGGGAGGACGAAAACGACCTAATTGATCATCTATTGCCACAAACACACCTATTGGATGCACAAGATTGGTTAAACACCTATTGGTTGCACAAGATTGGTTAAAAACCCTAATTGGACAAGAATAAGCCTAGGGAGGACGAAAATAACCTAATTGATCATCCAATGACACAAACACACCTATTGGATGCACAAGATTGGTTAAAAACCCTAATTGGACAAGAATATGCCTAGGGAGAACGAAAATGACCTAAATTGATCATCCAATGACACAAACACACCTATTGGATGCACAAGATTGGTTAAAAACCCTAATTGGACAAGAATATGCCTAGGGAGGACGAAAATGACCTAAATGTTAATCCAATGACACAAATGAACTTGTTGGATGCACAAGATTGGTTAAAAACCCTAATTGGACAAGAATAAGCCTAGGGAGGACGAATATGACCTAAATGTGAATCCAATGACACAAATGAACTTATTGGATGCACAAGATTGGTTAAAAACCCTAATTGGACAAGAATAAGCCTAGGGAGAATGAAAATGACCTAAATGTTAATCCAACGACACAACTCAACTTATTGGATGCACAAGATTGGTTAAAAACCCTAATTGGACAAGAATATGCCTAGGGAGGACGAAAACGACCTAATTGATCATCCAATGACACAAACACACATAATGGATGCACAAGATTGGTAAAAAACCCTAATTGGACAAGAATATGCCTAGGGAGGACGAAAATGACCTAAATATTAATTCAATGACACAAACAAACTTATTGGATGCACAAGATTGGTTAAAAACCCAAATTGGACAAGAATATGCCTAGGGAGGACGAATATGACCTAAATGTGAATCCAATGACACAAATGAACTTATTGGATGCACAAGATTGGTTAAAAACCCTAATTGGACAAGAATAAGCCTAGGGAGGACGAAAATGACCTAAATGTTAATCCAATGACACAACTCAACTTATTGGATGCACAAGATTTGTTAAAAACCCTACTTGGACAAGAATAAGCCTAGGGAGGACGAAAATGACCTAATTGATCATCCAATGACACAAACACACCTATTGGATGCACAAGATTGGTTAAAAACCCTAATTGGACAAGAATAAGCCTAGGGAGGACAAAAATGACCGAATTGATCATCCAATGACACAAACACACCTATTGGATGCACAAGATTGGTTAAAAACTCTAATTGGACAAGTATATGCCTAGGGAGGACGAAAATGACCTAAATGTTAATCCAATGACACAAATGAACTTATTGGATGCACAAGATTGGTTAAAAACCCTAATTGGACAAGAATAAGCCTAGGGAGGACGAAAATGACCTAATTGATCATCCAATGACACAAACACACCTATTGGATGCACAAGATTGGTTAAAAACCCTAATTGGACAAGAATAACCCTAGGGAGGACGAAAATGACCTAATTGATCATCCAATGACACAAACACACCTATTTGATGCACAAGATTGGTTAAAAATCCTAATTGGACAAAAATAAGCCTAGGGAGGACGAAAATGACCTAATTGATCATCTATTGCCACAAACACACCTATTGGATGCACAAGATTGGTTAAAAACCCTAATTGGACAAGAATAAGCCTCGGGAGGACGAAAATAACCTAATTGATCATCCAATGACACATACACACCTATTGGATGCACAAGATTGGTTAAAAACCCTAATTGGACAAGAATATGCTTAGGGAGGACGAAAATGACCTAAATGTTAATCCAATGACACAAATGAACTTATTGGATGCACAAGATTGGTTAAAAACCCTAATTGGACAAGAATAAGCCTTGGGAGGACGAAAATGACCTAATTGATCATTCTATGACACAAACACATCTATTGGATGCACAAGACTGGTTATAAACCCTAATTGGACAAGAATATGCCTAGGATGGACGAAAATGACCTAATTGATCATCCAATGACACAAACACACTTATTGGAAGCACAAGATTGGTTAAAAACCCTAATTGGACAAGAATATGCCTAGGGAGGAGAAAAATGACCTAAATGTTAATCCAATGACACAAATGAACTTATAGGATGCACAAGATTGGTTAAAAACCCTAATTGGACAAGAATAAACCTAGGGAGGACGAAAATGACCTAATTGATCATCCAATGACACAAACACACCTATTGGATGCACAAGATTGGTTAAAAACCGTAATTGGAGAAGAATATGCCTAGGGAGGACGAAAATGACCTAAATATTAATTCAATGACACAAACAAAGTTATTGGATGCACAAGATTGGTTAAAAACCCTAATTGGACAAGAATAAGCCTAGGGAGGACGAAAATGACCTAATTGATCATCCAATTACACAAACACACCTATTGGATGCAAAAGATTGGTTAAAAACCCTAATTGGACAAGATGATGCCTAGGGAGGACGAAAATGACCTAAATATTAATTCAATGACACAAACAAACTTATTGGATGCACAAGATTGGTTAAAAACCCTAATTGGACAAGAATAAGCCTAGGGAGGACGAAAATGACCTAATTGATCATCCAATGACACAAACACACCTATTGGATGCACAAGATTGGTTAAAAACCCTAGTTGGACAAGAATAAGCCTAGGAAGGACAAAAATGACCTAATTGATCATCCAATGACACAAACACACCTATTGGATGCACAAGATTGGTTAAAAACCCTAATTGGACAAGAATAAGCCTAGGGAGGACGAAAATGACCTAATTGATCATCCAATGACACAAACACACCTATTGGATGCACAAGATTGGTTAAAAACCCTAGTTGGACAAGAATATGCCTAGGGAGGACGAAAATGACCTAAATGTTAATCCAATGACACAAATGAACTTATTGGATGCACAAGATTGGTTAAAAACCCTAATGGGACAAGAATAAGCCTAGGAAGGACGAAAATGACCTAATTGATCATCCAATGACACAAACACACCTATTGGATGCACAAGATTGGTTAAAAACCCTAATTGGACAAGAATAAGCCTAGGGAGGACGAAAATGACCTAATTGATCATCCAATGACACAAACACACCTATTGGATGCACAAGATTGGTTAAAAACCCTAATTGGACAAGAATATGCCTAGGGAGGACGAAAATGACCTAAATATTAATTCAATGACACAAACAAAGTTATTGGATGCACAAGATTGGTTAAATACCCTAATTGGACAAGAATAAGCCTAGGGAGGACGAAAATGACCTAATTGATCATCCAATGACACAAATGAACTTATTGGATGCACAAGATTGGTTAAAAACCCTAATTGGACAAGAATAAGCCTAGGGAGGACGAAAATGACCTAATTGATCATCCAATGACACAAACACACCTATTGGATGCACAAGATTGGTTAAAAACCCTAATTGGACAAGAATAAGCCTAGGGAGGACGAAAATGACCTAATTGATCATCCAATGACACAAACACACCTATTGGATGCACAAGATTGGTTAAAAACCCTAATTGGACAAGAATAAGCCTGGGGAGGACGAAAATGACCTAATTGATCATCCAATTACACAAACACACCTATTGGATGCAAAAGATGGGTTAAAAACCCTAATTGGACAAGAATATGCCTAGGGAGGACGAAAATGATTTAATTGATCATCCAATGACACACACACACCTATTGGATGCACAAGATTGGTTAAAAACCCTAATTGGACAAGAATATGCCTAGGGAGGACGAAAATGACCTAAATATTAATTCAATGACACAAACAAAGTTATTGGATGCACAAGATTGGTTAAAAACCCTAATTGGACAAGAATAAGCCTAGGGAGGACGAAAATGACCTAATTGATCATCCAATGACACAAACACACCTATTGGATGCACAAGATTGGTTAAAAACCCTAATTGGACAAGAATAAGCCTAGGGAGGACGAAAATGACCTAATTGATCATCCAATGACACAAACACACCTATTGGAGCACAAGATTGGTTAAAAACCCTAATTGGACAAGAATAAGCCTAGGGAGGACGAAAATGACCTAATTGATCATCCAATGACACAAACACACCTATTGGATGCACAAGATTGGTTAAAAACCCTAATTGGACAAGAATAAGCCTAGGGAGGACGAAAATGACCTAATTGATCATCCAATGACACAAACACACCTATTGGATGCACAAGATTGGTTAAAAACCCTAATTGGACAAGAATAAGCCTAGGGAGGACGAAAATGACCTAATTGATCATCCAATGACACAAGCACACCTATTGGATGCACAAGGTTGGTTAAAAACCCTAATTGGACAAGAATAAGCCTAGGGAGGACGAAAATGACCTAATTGATCATCCAATGACACAAACACACCTATTGGATGCACAAGATTGGTTAAAAACCCTAATTGGACAAGAATATGCCTAGGGAGGACGAAAATGACCTAAATATTAATTCAATGACACAAACAAACTTATTTGAGGCACAAGATTGGTTAAAAACCCTAATTGGCCAAGAATAAGCCTAGGGAGGACGAAAATGACCTAATTGATCATCCAATGACACAAACACACCTATTGGATGCACAAGATTGGTTAAAAACCCTAATTGGACAAGAATAAGCCTAGGGAGGACGAAAATGACCTAATTGATCATCCAATGACACAAACACACCTATTGGATGCACAAGATTGGTTAAAAACCCTAATTGGACAAGAATAAGCCTAGGGAGGACGAAAATGACCTAATTGATCATCCAATGACACAAACACATCTATTGGAAGCACAAGATTGGTTAGAAACCCTAGTTGGACAAGAATATGCCTAGGGAGGACGAAAATGACCTAATTGATCATCCAATGACACAAATGAACTTATTGGATGCACAAGATTGCTTAAAAACCCTAATTGGACAAAAATAAGCATAGAAAGGACGAAAATGACCTAATTGATCATCCAATGACACAAACACACCTATTGGATGCACAAGATTGGTTAAAAACCCTAATTGGACAAGAATAAGCCTAGGGAGGACGAAAATGACCTAATTGATCATCCAATGACACAAACACACCTATTGGATGCACAAGATTGGTTAAAAACCCTAATTGGACAAGAATAAGCCTAGGGAGGACGAAAATGACCTAATTGATCATCCAATGACACAAACACACCTATTGGATGCACAAGATTGGTTAAAAACCCTAATTGGACAAGAATAAGCCTAGGGAGGACGAAAATGACCTAATTGATCATCCAATGACACAAACACACCTATTGGATGCACAAGATTGGTTTAAAACCCTAGTTGATCAAGAATATGCCTAGGAAGGACGAAAATGACCTAATTGATCATCCAATGACACAAATGAACTTATTGGATGCACAAGATTGGTTAAAAACCCTAATTGGACAAGAATAAGCCTAGGGAGGACGAAAATGACCTAATTGATCATCCAATGACACAAACACACCTATTGGATGCACAAGATTGGTTAAAAACCCTAATTGGACAAGAATAAGCCTAGGGAGGACGAAAATGACCTAATTGATCATCCAATGACACAAACACACCTATTGGATGCACAAGATTGGTTAAAAACCCTAATTGGACAAGAAAAAGACTAGAGAGGACGAAAATGACCTAATTGATCATCCAATGACACAAACACACTTATTGGATGCACAAGATTGGTTTAAAACCCTAGTTGGACAAGAATATGCCTAGGGAGGACGAAAATGACCTAATTGATCATCCAATGACACAAACACACTTATTGGATGCACAAGATTGGTTAAAAACCCTAATTGGACAAGAATAAGCCTAGGGAGGACGAAAATGACCTAATTGATCATTCAATGACACAAACACACCTATTGGATGCACAAGATTGGTTAAAAACCCTAATTGGATACGAATAAGCCTAGGGAGAACAAAAATGACCTAAATGTTAATCCAATGACACAACTCAACTTATTGGATGCACAAGATTGGTTAAAAACCCTAATTGGACAAGAATAAGCCTAGGGAGGACGAAAATGACCTAATTGATCATCCAATGACACAAACACACCTATTGGATGCACAAGATTGGTTAAAAACCCTAATTGGACAAGAATAAGCCTAGGGAGGACGAAAATGACCTAATTGATCATCCAATGACACAAATGAACTTATTGGATGCACAAGATTGGTTAAAAACCCTAATTCAACAAGAATAAGCCTAGGGAGGACGAAAATGACCTAATTGATCATCCAATGACACAAACACACCTATTGGATGCACAAGATTGGTTAAAAACCCTAATTGGACAAGAATAAGCCTAGGGAGGACGAAAATGACCTAATTGATCATCCATTGCCACAAACACACCTATGGGATGCACAAGATTGGTTAAAAACCCTAATTGGACAAGAATAAGCCTAGGGAGGACAAAAATGACCTAATTGATCATCCAATGACACAAACACACCTATTGGATGCACAAGATTGGTTAAAAACCCTAATTGGACAAGAATATGCCTAGGGAGTACGAAAATGACCTAAATGTTAATCCAATGATACAAATGAACTTATTGGATGCACAAGATTGGTTAAAAACCCTAATTGGACAAGAATAAGCCTAGGGAGGGTCAAAGTGACCTAATTGATCATCCAATGAGATAAACACACCTATTGGATGCACATGATTGGTTAAAAACCCTAATTGGACAAGAATATGCCTAGGGAGGACGAAAATGACCTAAATGTGAATGCAATGACACAAATGAACTTATTGGATGCACAATATTGGTTAGAAACCTAATTGGACAAGAATAAGCCTAGGGAGAATGAAAATTACCTAAATGTTAATCCAAAGACACAACTCAACTTATTGGATGCACAAGATTGGTTAAAAACCCTAATTGGACAAGAATAAGCCTAGGGAGGACGAAAATGACCTAATTGATCATCCAATGACACAAACACACCTATTGGATGCACAAGATTGGTTAAAAACCCTAATTGGACAAGACTATGCCTAGGGAGGACGAAAATGACCTAAATATTAATTCAATGACACAAACAAAGTTATTGGATGCACAAGATTGGTTAAAAACCCTAATTGGACAAGAATAAGCCTAGGGAGGACGAAAATGACCTAATTGATCATCCAATGACACAAACACACCTATTGGATGCACAAGATTGGTTAAAAACCCTAATTGGACAAGAATATGCCTAGGGAGTACGAAAATGACCTAAATGTTAATCCAATGATACAAATGAACTTATTGAATGCACAAGATAGGTTAAAAACCCTAATTGGACAAGAATAAGCCTAGGGAGGATCAAAGTGACCTAATTGATCATCCAATGAGATAAACACACCTATTGGATGCACAAGATTGGTTAAAAACCCTAATTGGACAAGAATATGCCTAGGGAGGACGAAAATGACCTAAATGTTAATCCAATGACACAAACACACCTATTGGATGCACAAGATTGGTTAAAAACCCTAATTGGACAAGAATATGCCTAGGAAGGACGAAAATGACCTAATTGATCATCCAATGACACAAACACACCTATTGGATGCACAAGACTGGTTAAAAACCCTAATTGGACAAGAATATGTTAGGGAGGAAGAGTATGACCTAAATGTTAATCCAATAATACAAATGAACTTATTGGATGCACAAGATTGGTTAAAAACCCTAATTGGACAAGAATAAGCCTATGGAGAACGAAAATGACCTAATTGATCATCAATTGACACAAACACACCTATTGGATGCACAAGATTGGTTAAAAACCATAATTGGACAAGAAGATGCCTAGGGAGGACGGATATGACCTAACTGTTAATCCAATGACACTAATGAACTTATTGGATGCACAAGATTGGTTAAAAACCCTAATTGGACAAGAATAAGCCTAGGGAGGACGAAAATGACCTAATTGATCATCCAATGACACAAACACACCTATTGGATGCACAAGATTGGTTAAAAACCCTAATTGGACAAGAATATGACTAGGGAGGACGGATATGACGTAAATGTTAATCCAATGACACAAATGAACTTATTGGATGCACAAGATTGGTTAAAAACCCTAATTGGACAAGAATAAGCCTAGGGAGGACAAAAATGACCTAATTGATCATCCATTGACACAAACACACCTATCGGATGCACAAGATTGGTTAAAAACCCTAATTGGACAAGAATATGCCTAGGGAGGACAAAAATGACCTAAATATTAATTCAATGACACAAACAAAGTTATTGGATGCACAAGATTGGTTAAAAACCCTAATTGGACAAGAATAAGCCTAGGGAGGACGAAAATGGCCTAATTGATCATCCAATGACACAAACACACCTATTGGATGCAAAAGATTGGTTAAAAACCCTAATTGGACAAGATGATGCCTAGGGAGGGCGAAAATGACCTAAATATTAATTCAATGACACAAACAAACTTATTGGATGCACAAGATTGGTTAAAAACCCTAATTGGACAAGAATAAGCCTAGGGAGGACGAAAATGACGTAATTGATCATCCAATGACACAAACACACCTATTGGATGCACAAGATTGGTTAAAAACCCTAATTGGACAAGAATAAGCCTAGGGAGGACGAAAATGACCTACTTGATCATCCAATGACACAAACACACCTATTGGATGCACAAGATTGGTTAAAAACCCAAATTGGACAAGAATAAGCCTAGGGAGGACGAAAATGACCTTATTGATCATCCAATGACATAAACACACCTATTGGATGCACAAGATTGGTTAAAAACCCTAATTGGACAAAAATATGCCTAGGGAGAACGAAAATGACCTAAATTGATCATCCAATGACACAAACAGACCTATTGGATGCACAAGATTGGTTAAAAACCCTAATTGGACAAGAATATGTCTAGGGAGGACGAAAATGACCTAAATGTTAATCCAATGACACAAATGAACTTATTGGATGCACAAGATTGGTTAAAAACCCTAATTGGACAAGAATAAGCCTAGGGGGACAAAAATGACCTAAATGTTAATCCAATGAAACAACTCAACTTATTGGATGCACAAGATTGGTTAAAAACCCTAATTGGACAAGAATAAGCCTAGGGAGGACGAAAATGACCTAATTGATCATCCAATGACACAAACACACCTATTGGATGCACAAGATTGGTTAAAAACCCTAATTGGACAAGAATATGCCTAGGGAGGACGAAAATGACCTAAATGTTAATCCAATGACACAACTCAACCTATTGGATGCACAAGATTGGTTAAAAACCCTAATTGGACAAGAATAAGCCTAGGGAGGACGATAAATGACCTAATTGATCATCCAATGACACAAACACACCTATTGGATGCACAAGATTGGTTAAAAACCCTAATTGGACAAGAATAAGCCTAGGGAGGACGAAAATGACCTAATTGATCATCCAATGACACAAACACACCTATTGGATGCACAAGATTGGTTAAAAACCCTAATTGGACAAGAATAAGCCTAGGGAGGACGAAAATGACCTAATTGATCATCCAATGACACAAACACACCTATTGGATGCACAAGATTGGTTAAAAACCCTAATTGGACAAGAATAAGCCTAGGGAGGACGAAAATGACCTAATTGATCATCCAATGACACAAACACACCTATTGGATGCACAAGATTGGTTTAAAACCCTAGTTGATCAAGAATATGCCTAGGAAGGACGAAAATGACCTAATTGATCATCCAATGACACAAATGAACTTATTGGATGCACAAGATTGGTTAAAAACCCTAATTGGACAAGAATAAGCCTAGGGAGGACGAAAATGACCTAATTGATCATCCAATGACACAAACACACCTATTGGATGCACAAGATTGGTTAAAAACCCTAATTGGACAAGAATAAGCCTAGGGAGGACGAAAATGACCTAATTGATCATCCAATGACACAAACACACCTATTGGATGCACAAGATTGGTTAAAAACCCTAATTGGACAAGAATAAGCCTAGGGAGGACGAAAATGACCTAATTGATCATCCAATGACACAAACACATCTATTGGAAGCACAAGATTGGTTAGAAACCCTAGTTGGACAAGAATATGCCTAGGGAGGACGAAAATGACCTAATTGATCATCCAATGACACAAATGAACTTATTGGATGCACAAGATTGCTTAAAAACCCTAATTGGACAAAAATAAGCATAGAAAGGACGAAAATGACCTAATTGATCATCCAATGACACAAACACACCTATTGGATGCACAAGATTGGTTAAAAACCCTAATTGGACAAGAATAAGCCTAGGGAGGACGAAAATGACCTAATTGATCATCCAATGACACAAACACACCTATTGGATGCACAAGATTGGTTAAAAACCCTAATTGGACAAGAATAAGCCTAGGGAGGACGAAAATGACCTAATTGATCATCCAATGACACAAACACACCTATTGGATGCACAAGATTGGTTAAAAACCCTAATTGGACAAGAATATGCCAAGGGAGGACGAAAATGACCTAAATATTAATTCAATGACATAAAGAAACTTTTTGGATGCACAAGATTGGTTAAAAACCCTAATTGGACCAGAATAAGCCTAGGGAGGACGAAAATGACCTAATTGATCATCCAATGACATAAACAAAGTTATTGGATGCACAAGATTGGTTAAAAACCCTAATTGGACAAGAATAAGCCTAGGGAGGAAGAAAATGACCTAATTGATCATCCAATGACACAAACACACCTATTGGATGCACAAGATTGGTTAAAAACCCTAATTGGACAAGAATAAGCCTAGGGAGGACGAAAATGACCTAATTGATCATCCAATGACACAAACACACCTATTGGATGCACAAGATTGGTTAAAAACCCTAATTGGACAAGAATATGCCTAGGGAGGATGAAAATGACCTAATTGATCATCCAATGAACCAAACACACCTATTGGATGCACAAGATTGGTTAAAAACCCGAATTTGGACAAGAATATGCCTAGGGAGGACGAAAATGACCTAATTGATCATCCAATGACACAAACACACCTATTGGATGCACAAGATTGGTTAAAAACCCTAATTGGACAAGAATAAGCCTAGGGAGGACGAAAATGACCTAATTGATCATCCAATGACACAAACACACCTATTGGATGCACAAGATTGGTTAAAAACCCTAATTGGACAAGAATAAGCCTACGGAGGACGAAAATGACCTAAATGTTAATCGAATGACACAACTCAACTTATTGGATGCACAAGATTGGTTAAAAACCCTAATTGGACAAGAATAAGCCTAGGGAGGACGAAAATGACCTAATTGATCATCCAATGACACAAACACACCTATTGGATGCACAAGATTGGTTAAAAACCCTAATTGGACAAGAATAAGCCTAGGGAGGACGAAAATGACCTAATTGATCATCCATTGACACAAACACACCTATTGAATGCACAAGATTGGTTAAAAACCCTAATTGGACAAGAATAAGCCTAGGGAGGACGAAAATGACCTAATTGATCATCCAATGACACAAACACACCTATTGGATGCACAAGATTGGTTAAAAACCCTAATTGGACAAGAATAAGCCTAGGGAGGACGAAAATGACCTAATTGATCATCCAATGACACAAATGAACTTATTGGATGCACAAGATTTGTTAAAAACCTTAATTGGACAAGAATAAGCATAGAAAGGACGAAAATGACCTAATTGATCATCCAATGACACAAACACACCTATTGGATGCACAAGATTGGTTAAAAACCCTAATTGGACAAGAATAAGCCTAGGGAGGACGAAAATGACCTAATTGATCATCCAATGACACAAACACACCTATTGGATGCACAAGATTGGTTAAAAACCCTAATTGGACAAGAATAAGCCTAGGCAGGACGAAAAAGACCTAATTGATCATCCAATGACACAAACACACCTATTGGATGCACAAGATTGGTTAAAAACCCTAATTGGACAAGAATAAGCCTAGGGAGGACGAAAATGACCTAATTGATCATCCAATGACACAAACACACCTATTGGATGCACAAGATTGGTTAAAAACCCTAATTGGACAAGAATATGCCTAGGGAGAACGAAAATGACCTAAATTGATCATCCAATGACACAAACACACCTATTGGATGCACAAGATTGGTTAAAAACCCTAATTGGAAAAGAATATGCCTCGGGAGGACGAAAATGACCTAAATGTTAATCCAATGACACAAATGAACTTATTGGATGCACAAGATTGGTTAAAAACCCTAATTGGACAAGAATAAGCCTAGGGTGGACGAAAATGACCTAATTGATCATCCAATGACACAAACACACCTATTGGATGCACAAGATTGGTTAAAAACCCTAATTGGACAAGAATATGCCTAGGGAGAACGAAAATGACCTAAATTGATCATCCAATGACACAAACACACCTATTGGATGCACAAGATTGGTTAAAAACCCTAATTGGAAAAGAATATGCCTAGGGAGGACGAAAATGACCTAAATGTTAATCCAATGACCCAAATGAACTTATTGGATGCACAAGATTGGTTAAAAACCCTAATTGGACAAGAATAAGCCTAGGGAGGACGAAAATGACCTAATTGATCATCCAATGACACAAACACACCTATTGGATGCACAAGATTGGTTAAAAACCCTAATTGGACAAGAATATCCTAGGGAGGACGAAAATGACCTAAATATTAATTCAATGACACAATCAAGGTTATTGGATGCACAAGATTGGTTAAAAACCCTAATTGGACAAGAATAAGCCTAGGGAGGACGAAAATGACCTAATTGATCATCCAATGACACAAACACACCTATTGGATGCACAAGATTGGTTAAAAACCCTAATTGGACAAGAATAAGCCTAGGGAGGACGAAAATGACCTAATTGATCATCCAATGACACAAACACACCTATTGGATGCACAAGATTGGTTTGAAACCCTAGTTGGACAAGAATATGCCTAGGGAGGACGAAAAATACCTAATTGATCATCCAATGACACAAATGAACTTATTGGATGCACAAGATTGGTTAAAAACCCTAATTGGACAAGAATAAGCCTAGGGAGGACGAAAATGACCTAATTGATCATCCAATGACACAAACACACCTATTGGATGCACAAGATTGGTTAAAAACCCTAATTGGACAAGAATAAGCCTAGGGAGGACGAAAATGACCTAATTGATCTTCCGATGACACAAAAACACCTATTGGATGCACAAGATTGGTTAAAAACCCTAATTGGACAAGAATATGCTTAGGGAGGACGAAAATGACCTAAATTGATCATCCAATGACACAAACACACCTATTGAATGCACAAGATTGGTTAAAAACCCTAATTGGACAAGAATATGCCTAGGGAGGACGAAAATGACCTAATTGATCATCCAATGACACAAACACACCTATTGGATGCACAAGATTGGTTAAAAACCCTAATTGGACAAGAATATGCCTAGGCAAGATGAAAATGACCTAATTGATCATCCAATGACACAAACACACCTATTGGATGCACAAGATCAGTTAAAAACCCTAATTGGACAACAATAAGCCTAGGGAGGACGAAAATGACCTAATTGATCATCCAATGACACAAACACACCTATTGGATGCACAAGATTGGTTAAAAACCCTAATTGGACAAGAATATGCCAAGGGAGGACGAAAATGACCTAATTGATCATCCAATGACACTAATGAACTTATTGGATGCATAAGATTGGTTAAAAACCCTAATTGGACAAGAATATGCCTAGGGAGGACGAAAATGACCTAAATATTAATTCAATGACACAAACAAACTTATTGGATGCACAAGATTGGTTAAAAACCCTAATTGGACAAGAATAAGCCTAAGGAGGACGAAAATGACCTAATTTATCATCCGATGACACAAACACAACTATTGGATGCACAAGATTGGTTAAAAACCCTAATTGGACAAGAATATGCCTAGGGAGGACGAAAATGACCTAATTGATAATCCAATGACACAAACACACCTATTGGATGCACAACATTGGTTAAAAACCCTAATTGGACAAGAATAAGCCTACGGAGGACGAAAATGACCTAATTGATCATCCAATGACACAAACACACCTATTGGATGCACAAGATTGGTTAAAAACCATAATTGGACAAGAATAAGCCTAGGGAGGACGAAAACGACCTAATTTATCATCCAATGACACAAACACAGCTATTGGATGCACAAGATTGGTTAAAAACCCTAATTGGACAAGAATATGCCTAGGGAGGACGAAAATGACCTAATTGATAATCCAATGACCCAAACACACCTATTGGATGCACAACATTGGTTAAAAACCCTAATTGGACAAGAATAAGCCTAGGGAGGACGAAAATGACCTAATTTATCATCCAATGACACAAACACAGCTATTGGATGCACAAGATTGGTTAAAAACCCTAATTGGACACGAATATGCCTGGGGAGGACGAAAATGACCTAATTGATAATCCAATGACACAAACACACCTATTGGATGCACAAGATTGGTTAAAAACCCTAATTGGACAAGAATAAGCCTAGGGAGGACGAAAATGACCTAATTGATCATCCAATGACACAAACACACCTATTGGATGCACAAGATTGGTTAAAAACCCTAATTGGACAAGAATATGCCTAGGGAGGACGAAAATGACCTAAATATTAATTCAATGACACAAACAAACTTATTGGATGCACCAGATTGGTAAAAAACCCTAATTGGACAAGAATAAGCCTAGGGAGGACGCAAATGACCTAATTGATTATCCAATGACACAAACACGACTATTGGATGCACAAGATTGGTTAAAAACCCTAATTGGACAAGAATATGCCTAGGGAAGACGAAAATGACCTAAATATTAATTCAATGACACAAACAAACTTATTGGATGCACAAGATTGGTTAAAAACCCTAATTGGACAAGAATAATCATAGGGAGGACGAAAATGACCTAATTGATCATCCAATGACACAAACACACCTTTTGGAAGCACAAGATTGGTTAAAAACCCTAATTGGACAAGAATATGCCTAGGGAGGACGAAAATGACCTAAATGTTAATCCAAAGACACAAATGAACTTATTGGATGCACAAGATTGGTTAAAAACCCTAATTGGACAAGAATAAGCCTAGGGAGGACGAAAATGACCTAATTGATCATCCAATGACACAAACACACCTATTGGATGCACAAGATTCGTTAAAAACCCTAATTGGACAAGAATATACCTAGGGAGGACGAAAATGATCTAATTGATCATCCAATGGCACAAACACACCTATTGAATGCACAAGATTGGTTAAAAACCCTAATTGGACAAGAATAAGCCTAGGGAGGACGAAAATGACCTAATTGATCATCCAATGACACAAACACACCTATTGGATGCACAAGATTGGTTAAAAACCCTAATTGGACAAGAATATGCCTAGGGAGGACGAAAATGACCTAATTATTAATTCAATGACACAAACAAACTTATTGGATGCACCAGATTGGTTAAAAACCCTAATTGGACAAGAATAAGCCGAGGGAGGACAAAAATGACCTAATTGATCATCCAATTACACAAACACACCTATTGGATGCACAAGATTGGTTAAAAACCCTAATTTGACAAGAATATGCCTAGGGAGGACGAAAATGACCTAAATATTAATTCAATGACACAAACAAACTTATTGGATGCACAAGATTCGTTAAAAACCCTAATTGGACAAGAATATACCTAGGGAGGACGAAAATGATCTAATTGATCATCCAACGGCACAAACACACCTATTGGATGCACAAGATTGGTTAAAAACCCTAATTGGACAAGAATAAGCCTAGGGAGGACGAAAATGACCTAATTGATCATCCAATGACACAAACACACCTATTGGATGCACAAGATTGGTTAAAAACCCTAATTAGACAAGAATAAGCCTAGGGAGGACGAAAATGACCTAATTGATCATCCAAAGACACAAACACACCTATTGGATGCACAAGATTGGTTAAAAACCCTAGTTGGACAAGAATATGCCTAGGGAGGACGAAAATGACCTAATTGATCATCCAAAGACACAAACACACCTATTGGATGCACAAGATTGGTTAAAAACCCTAGTTGGACAAGAATAAGCCTATGGAGGACAAAAATGACCTAATTGATCATCCAATGGCACAAACACACCTATTGGATGCACAAGATTGGTTAAAAACCCTAATTGGACAAGAATATGCCTAGGGAGGACGAAAATGACCTAAATATTAATTCAATGACACAAACAAACTTATTGGATGCACAAGATTGGTTAAAAACCCTAATTGGACAAGAATAAGCCTAGGGAGGACGAAAATGACCTAATTGATCATCCAATGACACAAACACACCTATTGGATGCACAAGATTGGTTAAAAACCCTAGTTGGACAAGAACATGCCTAGGGAGGACGAAAATGACCTAATTGATCATCCAATGACACTAATGAACTTATTTGATGCACATGATTGGTTAAAAACCCTAATTGGACAAGAATAAGCCTAGGGAGGACGAAAATTACCTAATTGATCATCCAATGACACAAACACACCTATTGGATGCACAAGATTGGTTAAAAACCCTAATTGGACAAGAATTAGCCTAGGGAGGACGAAAATGACCTAATTGATCATCCAATGACACAAACACACCTATTGGAAGCACAAGATTGGTTAAAAAGCCTAATTGGACAAGAATATGCCTAGGGAGGACGAAAATGACCTAAATAATAATTCAATGACAAAAACAAACTTATTTGATGCACAAGATTGGTTAAAAACCCTAATTGGACAAGAATAAGCCTAGGGAGGACGAAAATGACCTAATTGATCATCCAATGACACAAACACACCTATTGGATGCACAAGATTGGTTAAAAACCCTAATTGGACAAGAATAAGCCTAGGGAGGACGAAAATGACCTAATTGATCATCCAATGACACAAACACACCTATTGGATGCACAAGATTGGTTAAAAACCCTAGTTAGACAAGAATATGCCTAGGGAGGACGAAAATGACCTAATTGATCACCCAATGACACAAATGAACTTATTGGATGCACAAGATTGGTTAAAAACCCTAATTGGACAAGAATAAGCCTAGGGAGGACGAAAATGACCTAATTGATCATCCAATGACACAAACACACCTATTGGATGCACAAGATTGGTTAAAAACCCTAGTTGGACAAGAACATGCCAAGGGAGGACGAAAATCAGCTAATTGATGATCCAATGACACTAATGAACTTATTGGATGCACAAGATTGGTTAAAAACCCTAATTGGACAAGAATAAGCCTAGGGAGGACGAAAATGACCTAATTGATCATCCAATGACACAAACACACCTATTGGATGCACAAGATTGGTTAAAAACCCTAGTTGGACAAGAACATGCCTAGGGAGGACGAAAATGACCTAATTGATCATCCAATGACACTAAAGAACTTATTTGATGCACAAGATTGGTTAAAAACCCTAATTGGACAAGAATAAGCCTAGGGAGGACGAAAATTACCTAATTGATCATCCAATGACACAAACACACCTATTGGATGCACAAGATTGGTTAAAAACCCTAACTGGACAAGAATAAGCCTAGGGAGAACGAAAATGACCTAAATGTTAATCAAATGACACAAATGAACTTATTGGATGCACAAGATTGATTAAAAACCCTAATTGGACAAGAATAAGCCTAGGGAGGACGAAAATGACCTAATTGCTCATCCAATGACACAAACACACCTATTGGATACACAAGATTGGTTAAAAACCCTAATTGGACAAGAATAAGCCTAGGGAGGACGAAAATGACCTAATTGATCATCCAATGACACAAACACACCTATTGGATGCACAAGATTGGTTAAAAACCCTAATTGGACAAGAATATGCCTAGGGAGGACGAAAATGACCTAAATATTAATTCAATGACACAAACAAACTTATTGGATGCACAAGATTGGTTAAAAACCCAAATTGGACAAGAATATGCCTAGGGAGGACGAATATGACCTAAATGTGAATCCAATGACACAAATGAACTTATTGGATGCACAAGATTGGTTAAAAACCCGAATTGGACAAGAATAAGCCTAGGGAGAATGAAAATGACCTAAATGTTAATCCAAGGACACAACTCAACTTATTGGATGCACAAGATTGGTTAAAAACCCTAATTGGACAAGAATATGCCTAGGGAGGACGAAAACGGCCTAATTGATCATCCAATGAGACAAACACACCTATTGGATGCACAAGATTGGTTAAAAACCCTAATTGGACAAGAATATGCCTAGGGAGGACGAATATGACCTAAATGTGAATCCAATGACACAAATCAACTTATTGGATGCACAAGATTGGTTAAAAACCCTAATTGGACAGGAATAAGCCTAGGGAGAACGAAAATGACCTAAATGTTAATCCAATGACACAACTCAACTTATTGGATGCACAAGATTGGTTAAAAACCCTAATTGGACAAGAATAAGCCTAGGGAGGACAAAAATGACCTAATTGATCATCCAATGACACAAACACACCTATTGGATGCACAAGATTGGTTAAAAACCCTAATTGGATAAGAATATGCTTAGGGAGGATGAAAATGACCTAATTGATCATCCAGTGACACAAACACACCTATTGGATGCACCAGATTGGTTAAAAACCCTAATTGGACAAGAATATGCCTAGGGAGGACGAATATGACCTAAATGTTAATCCAATGACACAACTCAACTTATTGGATGCACAAGATTGGTTAAAATCCCTAATTGGACAAGAATAAGCCTAGGGAGGACGAAAATGACCTAATTGATCATCCAATGACACAAACACACCTATTGGATGCACAAGATTGGTTAAAAACCCTAATTGGACAAGAATAAGCCTAGGGAGGACGAAAATGACCTAATTGATCATCCAATGACAAAAACACACCTATTGGATGCACAAGATTGGTTAAAAACCCTAATTGGACAAGAATAAGCCTTGGGAGGATGAAAATGACCTAATTGATCATCCAATGACACAAACACACCTATTGGATGCACAAGATTGGTTAAAAACCCTAATTGGACAAGAATAAGCCTAGGGAGGACGAAAATGACCTAATTGATCATCTATTGCCACAAACACACCTATTGGATGCACAAGATTGGTTAAACACCTATTGGATGCACAAGATTGGTTAAACACCTATTGGATGCACAAGATTGGTTAAAAACCCTAATTGGACAAGAATAAGCCTAGGGAGGACGAAAATAACCTAAATGTTAATCCAATGACACAACTCAAGTTATTGGATGCACAAGATTGATTAAAAACCCTAATTGGACAAGAATAAGCCTAGGGAGGACGAAAATGACCTAATTGATCATCCAATGATACAAACACACCTATTGGATGCACAAGATTGGTTAAAAACCCTAATTGGACAAGAATATGCCTAGGGAGGACGTAAATGACCTAATTGATCATCCAATGACACAAACACACCTATTGGATGCACAAGATTGGTTAAAAACCCTAATTGGACAAGAATATGCCTAGGGAGGACGAAAATGACCTAAATGTTAATCCAATGACACAAATGAACTTATTGGATGCACAAGATTGGTTAAAAACCCTAATTGGACAAGAATATGACGAAAATGACCTAAATGTTAATCCAATGACACAACTCAACTTATTGGATGCACAAGATTGGTTAAAAACCCTAATTGGACAAGAATAAGCCTAGGCAGGATGAAAATGACCTAAATGTTAATCCAATGACACAACTCAAGTTATTGGATGCACAAGATTGATTAAAAACCCTAATTGGACAAGAATAAGCCTAGGGAGGACGAAAATGACCTAATTGATCATCCAATGACACAAACACACCTATTGGATGCACAAGATTGGTTAAAAACCCTAATTGGACAAGAATATGCCTAGGGAGGATGAAAATGACCTAATTGATCATTCAATGAGACAAACACACCTAATGGATGCACAAGATTGGTTAAAAACCCTAATTGGACAAGAATAAGCCTAGGGACGACGAAAATGACCTAATTGATCATCCAATGACACAAACACACCTATTAGATGCACAAGATTGGTTAAAAACCCTAATTGGACAACAATAAGCCTAGGGAGGACGAAAATGACCTAATTGATCATCCAATGACACAAACACACCTATTGGATGCACAAGATTGGTTAAAAACCCTAATTGGACAAGAATATGCCTATGGAGGACGAAAATGACCTAAATGTTATTCCAATGACACAAATGAACTTATTGGATGCACAAGATTGGTTAAAAACCCTAATTGGACAAGAATAAGCCTAGGGAGGACGAAAATGACCTAATTGATCATCCAATGACACAAACACACCTATTGGATGCACAAGATTGGTTAAAAACCCTAATTGGACAAGAATATGCCTAGGGAGGACGAAAATGACATAAATGTTAATTCAATGAAACAATCAAACTTATTGGATGCACAAGATTGGTTAAAAACCCTAATTGGACAAGAATAAGCCTAGGGAGGACGAAAATGACCTAATTGATCATCCAATGACACAAACACACCTATTGGATGCACAAGATTGGTTAAAAACCCTAGTTGGACAAGAACATGCCTAGGGAGGACGAAAATGACCTAATTGATCATCCAATGACACTAATGAACTTATTTGATGCACATGATTGGTTAAAAACCCTAATTGGACAAGAATAAGCCTAGGGAGGACGAAAATTACCTAATTGATCATCCAATGACACAAACACACCTATTGGATGCACAAGATTGGTTAAAAACCCTAATTGGACAAGAATTAGCCTAGGGAGGACGAAAATGACCTAATTGATCATCCAATGACACAAACACACCTATTGGAAGCACAAGATTGGTTAAAAAGCCTAATTGGACAAGAATATGCCTAGGGAGGACGAAAATGACCTAAATAATAATTCAATGACAAAAACAAACTTATTTGATGCACAAGATTGGTTAAAAACCCTAATTGGACAAGAATAAGCCTAGGGAGGACGAAAATGACCTAATTGATCATCCAATGACACAAACACACCTATTGGATGCACAAGATTGGTTAAAAACCCTAATTGGACAAGAATAAGCCTAGGGAGGACGAAAATGACCTAATTGATCATCCAATGACACAAACACACCTATTGGATGCACAAGATTGGTTAAAAACCCTAGTTAGACAAGAATATGCCTAGGGAGGACGAAAATGACCTAATTGATCACCCAATGACACAAATGAACTTATTGGATGCACAAGATTGGTTAAAAACCCTAATTGGACAAGAATAAGCCTAGGGAGGACGAAAATGACCTAATTGATCATCCAATGACACAAACACACCTATTGGATGCACAAGATTGGTTAAAAACCCTAGTTGGACAAGAATAAGCCTAGGAAGGACAAAAATGACCTAATTGATCATCCAATGACACAAACACACCTATTGGATGCACAAGATTGGTTAAAAACCCTAATTGGACAAGAATAAGCCTAGGGAGGACGAAAATGACCTAATTGATCATCCAATGACACAAACACACCTATTGGATGCACAAGATTGGTTAAAAACCCTAGTTGGACAAGAATATGCCTAGGGAGGACGAAAATGACCTAATTGATAATCCCATGACACAAATGTACTTATTGGATGCACAAGATTGGTTAAAAACCCTAATTGGACAAGAATAAGCCTAGGGAGGACGAAAATGACCTAATTGATCATCCAATGACACAAACACACCTATTGGATGCACAAGATTGGTTAAAAACCCTAATTGGACAAGAATATGCCTAGGGAGGACGAAAACGACCTAAATGTTAATCCAATGACACAACTCAACTTATTGGATGTACAAGATTGGTTAAACACCCTAATTGGGCAAGAATAAGCCTAGGGAGGACGAAAATAACCTAATTGATCATCCAATGACACAAACACACCTATTGGATGCACAAGATTGGTTAAAAACCCTAGTTGGACAAGAATATGCCTAGGGAGGACGAAAATGACCTAATTGATAATCCAATGACACAAATGAACTTATTGGATGCACAAGATTTGTTAAAAACCCTAATTGGACAAGAATAAGCCTAGGGAGTACGAAAATGACCTAATTGATCATCCAATCACACAAACACACCTATTGGATGCACAAGATTGGTTAAAAACCCTAATTGGACAAGAATAAGCCTAGGGAGGACGAAAATGACCTAATTGATCATCCAATGACACAAACACACCTATTGGATGCACAAGATTGGTTAAAAACCCTAATTGGACAAGAATAAGCCTAGGGAGGACGAAAATGACCTAATTGATCATCCAATGACACAAACACACCTATTGGATGCACAAGATTGGTTAAAAACCCTAGCTGGACAAGAATATGCCTAGGGAGGACGAAAATGACCTAAATATTAATTCAATGACACAAACAAACTTATTGGATGCACAAGATTGGTTAAAAACCCTAATTGGACAAGCATAAGCCTAGGGAGGACGAAAATGACCTAATTGATCATCCAATGACACAAACACAGCTATTGGATGCACAAGATTGGTTAAAAACCCTAACTGGACAAGAATATGCCTAGGGAGGACGAAAATGACCTAATTGATCATCCAATGACACAAACACACCTATTGGATGCACCAGATTGGTTAAAAACCCTAATTGGACAAGAATATGCCTAGGGAGGACGAATATGACCTAAATGTTAATCCAATGACACAACTCAACTTATTGGATGCACAAGATTGGTTAAAATCCCTAATTGGACAAGAATAAGCCTAGGGAGGACGAAAATGACC
>JBBPBR010001526.1:0-25115 GCA_037974775.1 Cicer pinnatifidum | reverse complement strand
AGATTGGTTAAAAACCCTAATTGGACAAGAATATGCCTAGGGAGGACGAATATGACCTAAATGTGAATCCAATGACACAAATCAACTTATTGGATGCACAAGATTGGTTAAAAACCCTAATTGGACAGGAATAAGCCTAGGGAGAACGAAAATGACCTAAATGTTAATCCAATGACACAACTCAACTTATTGGATGCACAAGATTGGTTAAAAACCCTAATTGGACAAGAATAAGCCTAGGGAGGACAAAAATGACCTAATTGATCATCCAATGACACAAACACACCTATTGGATGCACAAGATTGGTTAAAAACCCTAATTGGATAAGAATATGCCTAGGGAGGATGAAAATGACCTAATTGATCATCCAGTGACACAAACACACCTATTGGATGCACCAGATTGGTTAAAAACCCTAATTGGACAAGAATATGCCTAGGGAGGACGAATATGACCTAAATGTTAATCCAATGACACAACTCAACTTATTGGATGCACAAGATTGGTTAAAATCCCTAATTGGACAAGAATAAGCCTAGGGAGGACGAAAATGACCCAATTGATCATCCAATGAAACAAACACACCTATTGGATGCACAAGATTGGTTAAAAACCCTAGTTGGACAAGAATATGCCTAGGGAGGACGAAAATGACCTAATTGATCATCCAATGACACAAATGAACTTATTGGATGCACAAGATTGGTTAAAAACCCTAATTGGACTAGAATAAGCCTAGGGAGGACGAAAATGACCTAATTGATCATCCAATGACACAAACACACCTATTGGATGCACAAGATTGGTTAAAAACCCTAATTGGACAAGAATAAGCCTAGGGAGGACTAAAATGACCTAATTGATCATCCAATGACACAAACACACCTATTGGATGCACAAGATTGGTTAAAAACCCTAATTTGACAAGAATATGCCTAGGGAGGACGAAAATGACCTAAATGTTAATTCAATGACACAAATGAACTTATTGGATGCACAAGATTGGTTAAAAACCCTAATTGGACAAGAATAAGCCTAGGGAGGACGAAAATGACCTAATTGATCATCCAATGACACAAACACACCTATTGGATGCACAAGATTGGTTAAAAACCCTAATTGGACAAGAATAAGCCTAGGGAGGACAACAATGACCTAATTGATCATCCAATGACACAAACACACCTATTGGATGCACAAGAATGGTTAAAAACCCTAATTGGACAAGAATAAGCCTAGGGAGGACGAAAATGACCTAATTGATCATCCAATGACACAAACACACCTATTGGATGCACAAGATTGGTTAAAAACCCTAATTGGACAAGAATAAGCCTAGGGAGGACGAAAATGACCTAATTGATCATCCAATGACACAAACACACCTATTGGATGCACAAGATTGGTTAAAAACCCTAATTGGACAAGAATATGCCTAGGGAGGACGAAAATGACCTAAATGTTAATCCAATGACACAACTCAACCTATTGGATGCACAAGATTGGTTAAAAACCCTAATTGGACAAGAATAAGCCTAGGGAGGACGATAAATGACCTAATTGATCATCCAATGACACAAACACACCTATTGGATGCACAAGATTGGTTAAAAACCCTAATTGGACAAGAATAAGCCTAGGGAGGACGAAAATGACCTAATTGATCATCCAATGACACAAACACACCTATTGGATGCACAAGATTGGTTAAAAACCCTAATTGGACAAGAATAAGCCTAGGGAGGACGAAAATGACCTAATTGATCATCCAATGACACAAACACACCTATTGGATGCACAAGATTGGTTAAAAACCCTAATTGGACAAGAATAAGCCTAGGGAGGACGAAAATGACCTAATTGATCATCCAATGACACAAACACACCTATTGGATGCACAAGATTGGTTTAAAACCCTAGTTGATCAAGAATATGCCTAGGAAGGACGAAAATGACCTAATTGATCATCCAATGACACAAATGAACTTATTGGATGCACAAGATTGGTTAAAAACCCTAATTGGACAAGAATAAGCCTAGGGAGGACGAAAATGACCTAATTGATCATCCAATGACACAAACACACCTATTGGATGCACAAGATTGGTTAAAAACCCTAATTGGACAAGAATAAGCCTAGGGAGGACGAAAATGACCTAATTGATCATCCAATGACACAAACACACCTATTGGATGCACAAGATTGGTTAAAAACCCTAATTGGACAAGAATAAGCCTAGGGAGGACGAAAATGACCTAATTGATCATCCAATGACACAAACACATCTATTGGAAGCACAAGATTGGTTAGAAACCCTAGTTGGACAAGAATATGCCTAGGGAGGACGAAAATGACCTAATTGATCATCCAATGACACAAATGAACTTATTGGATGCACAAGATTGCTTAAAAACCCTAATTGGACAAAAATAAGCATAGAAAGGACGAAAATGACCTAATTGATCATCCAATGACACAAACACACCTATTGGATGCACAAGATTGGTTAAAAACCCTAATTGGACAAGAATAAGCCTAGGGAGGACGAAAATGACCTAATTGATCATCCAATGACACAAACACACCTATTGGATGCACAAGATTGGTTAAAAACCCTAATTGGACAAGAATAAGCCTAGGGAGGACGAAAATGACCTAATTGATCATCCAATGACACAAACACACCTATTGGATGCACAAGATTGGTTAAAAACCCTAATTGGACAAGAATATGCCTAGAGAGATCGAAAATGACCTAAACTGATCATCCAATGACACAAACACACCTATTGGATGCACAAGATTGGTTAAAAACCCTAATTGGACAAGAATAAGCCTAGGGAGGACGAAAATGACCTAATTGATCATCCAATGACACAAACACACCTATTGGATGCACAAGATTGGTTAAAAACCCTAATTGGACAAGAATATGCCTAGGGAGGACGAAAATGACCTAATTGATCATCCAATGACACAAACACACCTATTGGATGCACAAGATCGGTTAAAAACCCTAATTGGACAAGAGTAAGCCTAGGGAAGACGAAAGTGACCTAATTGATCATCCAATGACACAAACACACCTATTGGATGCACAAGATTGGTTAAAAACCCTAATTGGACAAGAATATGGCTAGGGATGACGAAAATGACATTATGTTAATCCAATGACACAAATGAACTTATTGGATGCACAAGATTGGTTAAAAACCCTAATTGGACAAGAATAAGCCTTTGGAGGACGAAAATGACCTAATTGATCATCCAATGACACAAACACACCTATTGGATGCACAAGATTGGTTAAAAACCCTAATTGGACAAGAATATGCCTAGGGAGGACGAAAATGACCTAATTGATCATCCAATGACACAAACACACCTATTGGATGCACAAGATCCGTTAAAAACCCTAATTGGACAAGAATAAGCCTAGGGAGGACGAAAATGACCTAATTGATCATCCAATGACACAAACACACCTATTGGATGCACAAGATTGGTTAAAAACCCTCATTGGACAAGAATATGCCTAGGGAGGACGAAAATGACCTAAATATTAATTCAATGACACAAACAAACTTATTGGATGCACAAGATTGGTTAAAAACCCTAATTGGACAAGAATAAGCCTAGGGAGGACGAATATGACCTAAATGTGAATCCAATGACACAAATGAACTTATTGGATGCACAAGATTGGTTAAAAACCCTAATTGGACAAGAATAAGCCTAGGGAGAATGAAAATGACCTAAATGTTAATCCAACGACACAACTCAACTTATTGGATGCACAAGATTGGTTAAAAACCCTAATTGGACAAGAATATGCCTAGGGAGAACGAAAATGACCTAAATTGATCATCCAATGACACAAACACACCTATTGGATGCACAAGATTGGTTAAAAACCCTAATTGGACAAGAATATGCCTAGGGAGGACGAAAATGACCTAAATGTTAATCCAATGACACAAATGAACTTGTTGGATGCACAAGATTGGTTAAAAACCCTAATTGGACAAGAATAAGCCTAGGGAGGACGAATATGACCTAAATGTGAATCCAATGACACAAATGAACTTATTGGATGCACAAGATTGGTTAAAAACCCTAATTGGACAAGAATAAGCCTAGGGAGAATGAAAATGACCTAAATGTTAATCCAACGACACAACTCAACTTATTGGATGCACAAGATTGGTTAAAAACCCTAATTGGACAAGAATATGCCTAGGGAGGACGAAAACGACCTAATTGATCATCCAATGACACAAACACACATAATGGATGCACAAGATTGGTAAAAAACCCTAATTGGACAAGAATATGCCTAGGGAGGACGAAAATGACCTAAATATTAATTCAATGACACAAACAAACTTATTGGATGCACAAGATTGGTTAAAAACCCAAATTGGACAAGAATATGCCTAGGGAGGACGAATATGACCTAAATGTGAATCCAATGACACAAATGAACTTATTGGATGCACAAGATTGGTTAAAAACCCTAATTGGACAAGAATAAGCCTAGGGAGAATGAAAATGACCTAAATGTTAATCCAAGGACACAACTCAACTTATTGGATGCACAAGATTGGTTAAAAACCCTAATTGGACAAGAATATGCCTAGGGAGGACGAAAACGGCCTAATTGATCATCCAATGAGACAAACACACCTATTGGATGCACAAGATTGGTTAAAAACCCTAATTGGACAAGAATATGCCTAGGGAGGACGAATATGACCTAAATGTGAATCCAATGACACAAATCAACTTATTGGATGCACAAGATTGGTTAAAAACCCTAATTGGACAGGAATAAGCCTAGGGAGAACGAAAATGACCTAAATGTTAATCCAATGACACAACTCAACTTATTGGATGCACAAGATTGGTTAAAAACCCTAATTGGACAAGAATAAGCCTAGGGAGGACAAAAATAACCTAATTGATCATCCAATGACACAAACACACCTATTGGATGCACAAGATTGGTTAAAAACCCTAATTGGATAAGAATATGCTTAGGGAGGATGAAAATGACCTAATTGATCATCCAGTGACACAAACACACCTATTGGATGCACCAGATTGGTTAAAAACCCTAATTGGACAAGAATATGCCTAGGGAGGACGAATATGACCTAAATGTTAATCCAATGACACAACTCAACTTATTGGATGCACAAGATTGGTTAAAATCCCTAATTGGACAAGAATAAGCCTACGGAGGACGAAAATGACCCAATTGATCATCCAATGAAACAAACACACCTATTGGATGCACAAGATTGGTTAAAAACCCTAGTTGGACAAGAATATGCCTAGGGAGGACGAAAATGACCTAATTGATCATCCAATGACACAAATGAACTTATTGGATGCACAAGATTGGTTAAAAACCCTAATTGGACTAGAATAAGCCTAGGGAGGACGAAAATGACCTAATTGATCATCCAATGACACAAACACACCTATTGGATGCACAAGATTGGTTAAAAACCCTAATTGGACAAGAATATGCCTAGGGAGGAAGAAAATGACCTAATTGATCATCCAATGACACAAACACACCTATTGGATGCACAAGATTGGTTAAAAACCCTAATTGGACAAGAATATGCATTGGGAGGACGAAAATGACCTAAATGTTAATCCAATAACACAAATGAACTTATTGGATGCACAAGATTGGTTAAAAACCCTAATTGGACAAGAATAAGCCTAGGGAGAATGAAAATGACCTAAATGATAATCCAATGACACAACTCAACTTATTGGATGCACAAGATTGGTTAAAAACCCTAATTGGACAAGAATATGCCTAGGGAGGACGAAAACGACCTAATTGATCATCCAATGAGACAAACACACCTATTGGATGCACAAGATTGGTTAAAAACCCTAATTGGACAAGAATATGCCTAGGGAGGACGAATATGACCTAAATGTGAATCCAATGACACAAATCAACTTATTGGATGCACAAGATTGGTTAAAAACCCTAATTGGACAGGAATAAGCCTAGGGAGAACGAAAATGACCTAAATGTTAATCCAATGACACAACTCAACTTATTGGATGCACAAGATTGGTTAAAAACCCTAATTGGACAAGAATAAGCCTAGGGAGGACAAAAATAACCTAATTGATCATCCAATGACACAAACACACCTATTGGATGCACAAGATTGGTTAAAAACCCTAATTGGATAAGAATATGCTTAGGGAGGATGAAAATGACCTAATTGATCATCCAGTGACACAAACACACCTATTGGATGCACCAGATTGGTTAAAAACCCTAATTGGACAAGAATATGCCTAGGGAGGACGAATATGACCTAAATGTTAATCCAATGACACAACTCAACTTATTGGATGCACAAGATTGGTTAAAATCCCTAATTGGACAAGAATAAGCCTACGGAGGACGAAAATGACCCAATTGATCATCCAATGAAACAAACACACCTATTGGATGCACAAGATTGGTTAAAAACCCTAGTTGGACAAGAATATGCCTAGGGAGGACGAAAATGACCTAATTGATCATCCAATGACACAAATGAACTTATTGGATGCACAAGATTGGTTAAAAACCCTAATTGGACTAGAATAAGCCTAGGGAGGACGAAAATGACCTAATTGATCATCCAATGACACAAACACACCTATTGGATGCACAAGATTGGTTAAAAACCCTAATTGGACAAGAATATGCCTAGGGAGGAAGAAAATGACTTAAATGTTAATCCAATGACACAAATGAACTTATTGGATGCACAAGATTGGTTAAAAACCCTAATTGGACAAGAATAAGCCTAGGGAGGACGAAAATGACCTAATTGATCATCCAATGACACAAACACACCTATTGGATGCACAAGATTGGTTAAAAACCCTAATTGGACAAGAATAAGCCTAGGGAGGACAACAATGACCTAATTGATCATCCAATGACACAAACACACCTATTGGATGCACAAGAATGGTTAAAAACCCTAATTGGACAAGAATAAGCCTAGGGAGGACGAAAATGACCTAATTGATCATCCAATGACACAAACACACCTATTGGATGCACAAGATTGGTTAAAAACCCTAATTGGACAAGAATAAGCCTAGGGAGGACGAAAATGACCTAATTGATCATCCAATGACACAAACACACCTATTGGATGCACAAGATTGGTTAAAAACCCTAATTGGACAAGAATATGCCTAGGGAGGACGAAAATGACCTAAATGTTAATCCAATGACACAACTCAACCTATTGGATGCACAAGATTGGTTAAAAACCCTAATTGGACAAGAATAAGCCTAGGGAGGACGATAAATGACCTAATTGATCATCCAATGACACAAACACACCTATTGGATGCACAAGATTGGTTAAAAACCCTAATTGGACAAGAATAAGCCTAGGGAGGACGAAAATGACCTAATTGATCATCCAATGACACAAACACACCTATTGGATGCACAAGATTGGTTAAAAACCCTAATTGGACAAGAATAAGCCTAGGGAGGACGAAAATGACCTAATTGATCATCCAATGACACAAACACACCTATTGGATGCACAAGATTGGTTAAAAACCCTAATTGGACAAGAATAAGCCTAGGGAGGACGAAAATGACCTAATTGATCATCCAATGACACAAACACACCTATTGGATGCACAAGATTGGTTTAAAACCCTAGTTGATCAAGAATATGCCTAGGAAGGACGAAAATGACCTAATTGATCATCCAATGACACAAATGAACTTATTGGATGCACAAGATTGGTTAAAAACCCTAATTGGACAAGAATAAGCCTAGGGAGGACGAAAATGACCTAATTGATCATCCAATGACACAAACACACCTATTGGATGCACAAGATTGGTTAAAAACCCTAATTGGACAAGAATAAGCCTAGGGAGGACGAAAATGACCTAATTGATCATCCAATGACACAAACACACCTATTGGATGCACAAGATTGGTTAAAAACCCTAATTGAACAAGAATAAGCATAGAAAGGACGAAAATGACCTAATTGATCATCCAATGACACAAACACACCTATTGGATGCACAAGATTGGTTAAAAACCCTAGTTGGACAAGAATATGCCTAGGGAGGACGAAAATGACCTAATTGATCATCCAATGACACAAATGAACGTATTGGATGCACAAGATTGGTTAAAAACCCTAATTGGACAAGAATATGCCTAGGGAGGACGAAAATGACCTAAATATTAATTCAATGACACAAACAAAGTTATTGGATGCACAAGATTGGTTAAAAACCCTAATTGGACAAGAATAAGCCTAGGGAGGACGAAAATGTCCTAATTGATCATCCAATGACACAAACACACCTATTGGAAGCACAAGCTTGGTTAAAAACCCTAATTGGACCAGAATATGCATAGGGAGGACGAAAATGACCTAACTGTTAATCCAATGACACAAATGAACTTATTGGATGCACAAGATTGGTTAAAAGCCCTAATTGGACAAGAATAAGCCTAGGGAGGGCGAAAATGACATAATAGATCATCCAATGACACAAACACACCTATTGGATGCACAAGATTGGTTAAAAACCCTAATTGGACAAGAATATGCCTAGGGAGGACGAAAATGACCTAAATATTAATTCAATGACACAAACAAAGTTATTGGATGCACAAGATTGGTTAAAAACCCTAATTGGACAAGAATAAGCCTAGGGAGGACGAAAATGACCTAATTGATCATCCAATGACACAAACACACCTATTAGATGCACAAGATTGGTTAAAAACCCTAATTGGAGAATAATATGCCTATGGAGGAACAAAATGACCTAAATATTAATTCAATGACACAAACAAAGTTATTGGATGCACAAGATTGGTTAAAAACCCTAGTTGGTCAAGAATATGCCTAGGGAGGACGAAAATGACCTAATTGATCATCCAATGACACAAATGAACTTATTGGATGCACAAGATTGGTTAAAAACCCTAATTGGACAAGAATAAGCCTAGGGAGGACGAAAATGACCTAATTGATCATCCAATGACACAAACACACCTATTGGATGATCAAGATTGGTTAAAAACCCTAATTGGACAAGAATATGCCTAGGGAGGACGAAAATGACCTAAATTGATCATCCAATGACACAAACACACCTATTGGATGCACAAGATTGGTTAAAAACCCTAATTGGACAAGAGTATGCCTAGGGAGGACGAAAATGACCTAAATGTTAATCCAATGACACAAATGAACTTATTGGATGCACAAGATTGGTTAAAAACCCTAATTGGACAAGAATAAGCCTAGGGAGTATCAATGTGACCTAATGGATCATCCAATGACACAAACACACCTATTGGATGAACAAGATTGGTTAAAAACCCTAATTGGACAAGAATATGCCTAGGGAGGACGAAAATGACCTAAATATTAATTCAATGACACAAACAAAGTTATTGGATGCACAAGATTGGTTAAAAACCCTAATTGGACAAGAATAAGCCTAGGGAGGACGAAAATGACCTAATTGATCATCCTATGACACAAACACACCTATTGGATGCACAAGATTGGTTAAAAACCCTAGTTGGACAAGAATATGCCTAGGGAGGACGAAAATGACCTAATTGATCATCCAATAACACAAATGAACTTATTGGATGCACAAGATTGGTTAAAAACCCTAATTGGACAAGAATAAGCCTAGGGAGGACGAAAATGACCTAATTGATCATCCAATGACACAAACACACCTATTGGATGCACAAGATTGGTTAAAAACCCTAATTGGACAAGAATATGCCTAGGGAGGACGAAAATGACCTAAATATTAATTCAAAGACACAAACAAACTTATTGGATGCACAAGATTGGTTAAAAACCCTAATTGGACAAGAATAAGCCTAGGGAGGACGAAAATGACCTAATTGATCATCCAATGACACAAACACACCTATTGGATGCAAAAGATTGGATAAAACTCCTAATTGGACAAGATGATGCCTAGGGAGGACGAAAATGACCTAAATATTAATTCAATGACACAAACAAACTTGTTGGATGCACAAGATTGGTTAAAAACCCTAATTGTACAAGAATAAGCCTAGGGAGGACGAAAATGACCTAATAGATCATCCAATGACACAAACACACCTATTGGATGCACAAGATTGGTTAAAAACCCTAATTGGAAAAGAATAAGCCTAGGGAGGACGAAAATGACCTAATTGATCATCCAATGACACAAACACACCTATTGGATGCACAAGGTTGGTTAAAAACCCTAATTGGACAAGAATAAGCATAGGGAGGACGAAAATGACCTAATTGATCATCCAATGACACAAACACACCTATTGGATTTTCAAGATTGGTTAAAAACCCTAATTGGACAAGAATATGCCTAGGGAGAACGAAAATGACCTAAATTGATCATCCAATGACACAAACACACCTATTGGATGCACAAAATTGGTTAAAAACCCTAATTGGACAAGAATATGCCTAGGGAGGACGAAAATGACCTAAATGTTAATCCAATGACACAAATGAACTTATTGGATGCACAAGATTGGTTAAAAACCCTAATTGGACAAGAATAAGCCTAGGTAGGACGAAAATGACCTAATTGATCATCCAATGACACAAACACACCTATTGGATGCACAAGATTGGTTAAAAACCCTAATTGGACAAGAATATGCCTAGGGGGGACGAAAATGACCTAAATATTAATTCAATGACACAAACAAAGTTATTGGATGCACAAGATTGGTTAAAAACCCTAATTGGACAAGAATGAGCCTAGGGAGGACGAAAATGACCTAATCGATCATCCAATGACACAAACACACCTATTGGATGCAAAACATTGGTTAAAAACCCTACTTGGACAAGATGATGCCTAGGGAGGACGAAAATGACCTAAATATTAATTCAATAACACAAACAAAATTATTGGATGCACAAGATTGGTTAAAAACCCTAATTGGACAAGAATAAGCCTAGGGAGGACGAAAATGACCTAATTGATCATCCAATGACACAAACACACCTATTGGATGCAAAAGATTGGATAAAAATCCTAATTGGACAAGATGATGCCTAGGGAGGACGAAAATGACCTAAATATTAATTCAATGACACAAACAAACTTGTTGGATGCACAAGATTGGTTAAAAACCCTAATTGGACAAGAATAAGCCTAGGGAGGACGAAAATGACCTAATTGATCATCCAATGACACAAACACACCTATTAGACGCACAAGATTGGTTAAAAACCCTAATTGGACAAGAATAAGCCTAGGGAGGACGAAAATGACCTAATTGATCATCCAATGACACAAACACACCTATTGGATGCACAAGATTGGTTAAAAACCCTAATTGGACAAGAATAAGCCTAGGGAGGACGAAAATGACCTAATTGATCATCCATTGCCACAAACACACCTATTGGATGCACAAGATTGGTTAAAAACACTAATTGGACAAGAATATGTCTAGGCAGGACGAAAATGACCTAATTGATCATCCAATGACACAAATGAACTTATTAGATGTACAAGATTGGTTAAAAACCCTAATTGGACAAGAATAAGCCTAGGGAGGACGAAAATGACCTAATTGATCATCCAATGACACAAACACACCTATTAGATGCACAAGATTGGTTAAAAACCCTAATTGGACAAGAATATGCCTAGGGAGGAGGAAAATGACCTAAATATTAATTCAATGACACAAACAAAGTTATTGGATGCACAAGATTGGTTAAAAACCCAAATTGGACAAGAATAACCCTAGGGAGGACGAAAATGACCTAATTGATCATCCAATGGCACAAACACACCTATTGGATGCACAAGATTGGTTAAAAATCCTAATTGGGCAAGAATAAGCCTAGGGAGGACGAAAATGACCTAATTGATCATCCAATGACACAAATGAACTTATTGGATGCACAAGATTGGTTAAAAACCCTAATTGGACAAGAATAAGCCTAGGGAGGACGAAAATGACCTAATTGATCATCCAATGACACAAACACACCTATTGGATGCACAAGATTGGTTAAAAACCCTAATTGGACAAGAATAAGCCTAGGGAGGACAACAATGACCTAATTGATCATCCAATGACACAAACACACCTATTGGATGCACAAGAATGGTTAAAAACCCTAATTGGACAAGAATAAGCCTAGGGAGGACGAAAATGACCTAATTGATCATCCAATGACACAAACACACCTATTGGATGCACAAGATTGGTTAAAAACCCTAATTGGACAAGAATAAGCCTAGGGAGGACGAAAATGACCTAATTGATCATCCAATGACACAAACACACCTATTGGATGCACAAGATTGGTTAAAAACCCTAATTGGACAAGAATATGCCTAGGGAGGACGAAAATGACCTAAATGTTAATCCAATGACACAACTCAACCTATTGGATGCACAAGATTGGTTAAAAACCCTAATTGGACAAGAATAAGCCTAGGGAGGACGATAAATGACCTAATTGATCATCCAATGACACAAACACACCTATTGGATGCACAAGATTGGTTAAAAACCCTAATTGGACAAGAATAAGCCTAGGGAGGACGAAAATGACCTAATTGATCATCCAATGACACAAACACACCTATTGGATGCACAAGATTGGTTAAAAACCCTAATTGGACAAGAATAAGCCTAGGGAGGCTGAAAATTACTTTATTGATCATCCAATGACACAAATACACCTATTGGATGCACAAGATTGGTTAAAAACCCTAATTGGACAAGAATAAGCCTAGGGAGGACGAAAATGACCTAATTGATCATCCAATGACACAAACACACCTATTGGATGCACAAGATTGGTTAAAAACCCTAATTGGACAAGAATAAGCCTAGGGAGGACGAAAATGACCTAATTGATCATCCAATGACACAAACACACCTATTGGATGCACAAGATTGGTTAAAAACCCTAATTGGACAAGAATAAGCCTAGGGAGGACGAAAATGACCTAATTGATCATCCAATGACACAAACACATCTATTGGAAGCACAAGATTGGTTAGAAACCCTAGTTGGACAAGAATATGCCTAGGGAGGACGAAAATGACCTAATTGATCATCCAATGACACAAATGAACTTATTGGATGCACAAGATTGCTTAAAAACCCTAATTGGACAAAAATAAGCATAGAAAGGACGAAAATGACCTAATTGATCATCCAATGACACAAACACACCTATTGGATGCACAAGATTGGTTAAAAACCCTAATTGGACAAGAATAAGCCTAGGGAGGACGAAAATGACCTAATTGATCATCCAATGACACAAACACACCTATTGGATGCACAAGATTGGTTAAAAACCCTAATTGGACAAGAATAAGCCTAGGGAGGACGAAAATGACCTAATTGATCATCCAATGACACAAACACACCTATTGGATGCACAAGATTGGTTAAAAACCCTAATTGGACAAGAATATGCCAAGGGAGAACGAAAATGACCTAAATATTAATTCAATGACACAAACAAAGTTATTGGATGCACAAGATTGGATAAAAACCCTAATTGGACAAGAATAAGCCTAGGGAGGACGAAAATGACCTAATTGATCATCCAATGACACAAACACACCTATTGGATGCACAAGATTGGTTAAAAA
Organism: Cicer pinnatifidum; assembly: GCA_037974775.1. Classification (NCBI taxonomy): domain Eukaryota; kingdom Viridiplantae; phylum Streptophyta; class Magnoliopsida; order Fabales; family Fabaceae; genus Cicer; species Cicer pinnatifidum. The sequence goes on along the minus strand of JBBPBR010001526.1, from coordinate 11,395 downwards.
CCCTAATTGGACAAGAATAAGCCTAGGGAGGACGAAAATGACCTAATTGATCATCCAACGACACAAACACACCTATTGGATGCACAAGATTTCTTAAAAACCCAACTTGGACAAGAATATGCCTAGGGAGGACGAAAATGACCTAATTGATCATCCAATGACACAAACACACCTATTGGATGCACAAGATTGGTTAAAAACCCTAATTGGACAAGAATATGCCTAGGGAGGACGAAAATGACCTAAATATTAATTCAATGACACAAACAAACTTATCGGATGCACAAGATTGGTTAAAAACCCTAATTGGACAAGAATAAGCCTAGGGAGGACGAAAATGACCTAATTGATCATCCAATGACACAAACACACCTATTGGATGCACAAGATTGGTTAAAAACCCTAATTGGACAAGAATAAGCCTAGGGAGGACGAAAATGACCTAATTGATCATCCAATGACACAAACACACCTATTGGATGCACAAGATTGGTTAAAAACCCTAATTGGACAAGAATATGCCTATGGAGGACGAAAATCACCTAAATATTAATTCAATGACACAAACAAACTTATCGGATGCCCAAGATTGGTTAAAAATCCTAATTGGACAAGAATATGCCTAGGGAGGACGAAAATGACCTAATTGATCATCCAATGACACAAACACACCTATTGGATGCACAAGATTGGTTAAAAACCCTAATTGGACAAGAATAAGCGTAGGGAGAACAAAAATGACCTAAATGTTAATCCAATGACACAACTCAACTTATTGGATGCACAAGATTGGTTAAAAACCCTAATTGGACAAGAATAAGCCTAGGGAGGACGAAAATGACCTAATTGATCATCCAATGACACAAACACACCTATTGGATGCACAAGATTGGTTAAAAACCCTAATTGGACAAGAATATGCCTAGGGAGGACGAAAATGACCTAAATGTTTATCCAATGACACAAATGAAATTATTGGATGCACAAGAATGGTTAAAAACCCAAATTGGACAAGAATAAGCCTAGGGAGAACGAAAATGACCTAATTGATCATCCAAAGACACAAACACACCTATTGGATGCACAAGATTGGTTAAAAACCCTAATTGGACAAGAATATGCCTAGGGAGGACGAAAATGACCTAAATATTAATTCAATGACACAAACAAACTTATTGGATGCACAAGATTGGTTAAAAACCCTAATTGGACCAGAATATGCCTAGGGAGGACGAAAATGACCTAATTGATGATCCATTGACACAACACACCTATTGGATGCACAAGATTGGTTAAAAACCCTAATTGGACAAGAATATGCCTAGGGAGGACGAAAATGACCTAATTGATCATCCAATGACACAAACACACCTATTGGATGCACAAGATTGGTTAAAAACCCTAATTGGACAAGAATATGCCTAGGGAGGACGAAAATGACCTAAATATAAATTCAACGACACAAACAAAATTATTGGATGCACAAGATTGGTTAAAAACCCTAATTGGACAAGAATAAGCCTAGGGAGGACGAAAATGACCTAATTGATCATCCAATGACACAAACACACCTATTGGATGCACAAGATTGGTTAAAAACCCTAATTGGACAAGAATATGCCTAAGGAGTACGAAAATGACCTAAATGTTAATCCAATGATACAAATGAACTTATTGAATGCACAAGATTGGTTAAAAACCCTAATTGGACAAGAATAAGCCTAGGGAGGACGAAAATGACCTAATTGATCATCCAATGACACAAACACACCTATTGGATGCACAAGATTGGTTAAAAACCCTAATTGGACAAGATGATGCCTAGGGAGGACGAAAATGAACTAAATATTAATTCAATGACACAAACAAACTTATTGGATGCACAAGATTGGTTAAAAACCCTAATTGGACAAGAATAAGCCTAGGGAGGACGAAAATGAGCAAATTGATCATCCAATGACACAAACACACCTATTGGATGCACAAGATTGGTTAAAAACCCTAATTGGACAAGAATAAGCCTAGGGAGGACGAAAATGACCTAATTGATCATCCAATGACACAAACACACCTATTGGATGCACAAGATTGGTTAAAAACCCTAATTGGACAAGAATAAGCCTAGGGAGGACGAAAATGACCTAATTGATCATCCAATGACACAAACACACCTATTGGATGCACAAGATTGGTTAAAAACCCTAATTGGAATAGAATATGCCTAGGGAGGACGAAAATGACCTAATTGATCATCCAATGACACAAACACACCTATTGGATGCACAAGATTGGTTAAAAACCCTAATTGGACAAGAATAAGCCTTGGGAGGACGAAAATGACCTAATTGATCATCCAATGACACAAACACACCTATTGGATGCACAAGATTGGTTAAAAACCCTAATTGGACAAGAATAAGCCTAGGGAGGACCAAAATGACCTAATTGATCATCCAAAGACACAAACACATCTATTGGATGCACAAGATTGGTTAAAAACCCTAGTTGGACAAGAATATACCTAGGGAGGATGAAAATGACCTAATTGATCATCCAATGACACAAATGAACTTATTGGATGCACAAGATTGGTTAAAAACCCTAATTGGACAAGAATAAGCCTAAGGAGGACGAAAATGACATAATTGATCATCCAAAGACACAAACACATCTATTGGATGCACAAGATTGGTTAAAAACCCTAGTTGGATAAGAATATGCATAGGGAGGACGAAAATGACCTAATTGATGATCCAATGACACAAATGAACTTATTGGATGCACAAGATTGGTTAAAAACCCTAATTGGACAAGAATAAGCCTAGGGAGGACGAAAATGACCTAATTGATCATCCAATGACACAAACACACCTATTGGATGCACAAGATTGGTTAAAAACCCTAATTGGACAAGAATATGCCTAGGGAGGACAAAAATGACCTAAATGTTAATCCAATGACACAAATGAACGTATTGGATGCACAAGATTGGTTAAAAACCCTAATTGGACAAGAATATGCCTAGGTAGAACGAAAATGACCTAATTGATCATCCAATGACACAAAAACACCTATTGGATGCACAAGATTGGTTAAAAACCCTAATTGGACAAGAATATGCCTAGGGAGGACGAAAATGACCTAATTGATCATCCAATGACACAAAAACACCTATTGGATGCACAAGATTGGTTTAAAACCCTAATTGGACAAGAATATGCCTAGGGAGGACGAAAATGACCTAATTGGTCATCCAATGACACAAACACACCTATTGGATGCACAAGATTGGTTAGAAACCCTAATTGGACAAGAATAAGCCTAGGGAGGACGAAAATAACCTAATTGATCATCCAATCACACAAACATACCTATTGGATGCACAAGATTGGTTAAAAACCCTAATAGGACAAGAATATGCCTAGGCAGGACGAAAATTACCTAAATGTTAATCCAATGACACAAATGAATTTATTGGATGCACAAGATTGGTTAAAAACCCTAATTGGACAAGAATAAGCCTAGGGAGGAGGAAAATGACCTAATTGATCATCCAATGACACAAACACACCTATTGGATGCACAAGATTGGCTAAAAACCCTAATTGGAGAAGAATAAGCCTAGGGAGGACGAAAATGACCTAATTGATCATCTAATGACACAAACACACCTATTGGATGCACAAGATTGGTTAAAAACCCTAATTGGACAAGAATATGCCTAGGGAGGACGAAAATGACCTAATTGATCATCCAATGACACAAACACACCTATTGGATGCACAAGATTGGTTTAAAACCCTAATTGGACAAGAATATGCCTAGGGAGGACGAAAATGACCTAATTGATCATCCAATGACACAAACACACCAATTGGATGCACAAGATTGGTTAAAAACCCTAATTGGACAAGAATAAGCCTAGGGAGGACGAAAATGACCTAATTGATCATCCAACGACATAAAACCCCTTTTGGATGCACAAGATTGGTTAAAAACCCTAGTTGGACAAGAATATGCCTATGGAGGACGAAAATGACCTAATTGATCATCCAATGACACAAACACACCTATTGGATGCACAAGATTGGTTAAACACCCTAATTGGACAAGAATATGCCTAGGGAGGACGAAAATGACCTAAATATTAATTCAATGACACAAACAAACTTATTGGATGCACAAGATTGGTTAAAAACCCTAATTGGACAAGAATATGCCTAGGGAGGACGAATATGACCTAAATGTGAATCCAATGACACAAATGAACTTATTGGATGCACAAGATTGGTTAAAAACCCTAATTGGACAAGAATAAGCCTAGGGAGAATGAAAATGACCTAAATGTTAATCCAACGACACAACTCAACTTATTGGATGCACAAGATTGGTTAAAAACCCTAATTGGACAAGAATATGCCTAGGGAGGACGAAAACGACCTAATTGATCATCCAATGACACAAACACACATAATGGATGCACAAGATTGGTAAAAAACCCTAATTGGACAAGAATATGCCTAGGGAGGACGAAAATGACCTAAATATTAATTCAATGACACAAACAAACTTATTGGATGCACAAGATTGGTTAAAAACCCAAATTGGACAAGAATATGCCTAGGGAGGACGAATATGACCTAAATGTGAATCCAATGACACAAATGAACTTATTGGATGCACAAGATTGGTTAAAAACCCTAATTGGACAAGAATAAGCCTAGGGAGAATGAAAATGACCTAAATGTTAATCCAAGGACACAACTCAACTTATTGGATGCACAAGATTGGTTAAAAACCCTAATTGGACAAGAATATGCCTAGGGAGGACGAAAACGGCCTAATTGATCATCCAATGAGACAAACACACCTATTGGATGCACAAGATTGGTTAAAAACCCTAATTGGACAAGAATATGCCTAGGGAGGACGAATATGACCTAAATGTGAATCCAATGACACAAATCAACTTATTGGATGCACAAGATTGGTTAAAAACCCTAATTGGACAGGAATAAGCCTAGGGAGAACGAAAATGACCTAAATGTTAATCCAATGACACAACTCAACTTATTGGATGCACAAGATTGGTTAAAAACCCTAATTGGACAAGAATAAGCCTAGGGAGGACAAAAATAACCTAATTGATCATCCAATGACACAAACACACCTATTGGATGCACAAGATTGGTTAAAAACCCTAATTGGATAAGAATATGCTTAGGGAGGATGAAAATGACCTAATTGATCATCCAGTGACACAAACACACCTATTGGATGCACCAGATTGGTTAAAAACCCTAATTGGACAAGAATATGCCTAGGGAGGACGAATATGACCTAAATGTTAATCCAATGACACAACTCAACTTATTGGATGCACAAGATTGGTTAAAATCCCTAATTGGACAAGAATAAGCCTACGGAGGACGAAAATGACCCAATTGATCATCCAATGAAACAAACACACCTATTGGATGCACAAGATTGGTTAAAAACCCTAGTTGGACAAGAATATGCCTAGGGAGGACGAAAATGACCTAATTGATCATCCAATGACACAAATGAACTTATTGGATGCACAAGATTGGTTAAAAACCCTAATTGGACTAGAATAAGCCTAGGGAGGACGAAAATGACCTAATTGATCATCCAATGACACAAACACACCTATTGGATGCACAAGATTGGTTAAAAACCCTAATTGGACAAGAATATGCCTAGGGAGGAAGAAAATGACCTAATTGTTCATCCAATGACATAAACACACCTATTGGATGCACAAGATTGGTTAAAAACCCTAATTGGACAAGAATATGCATTGGGTGGACGAATATGACCTAAATGTTAATCCAATAACACAAATGAACTTATTGGATGCACAAGATTGGTTAAAAACCCTAATTGGACAAGAATAAGCCTAGGGAGAACGAAAATGACCTAAATGTTAATCCAACGACACAACTGAACTTATTGGATGCACAAGATTGCTTAAATCCCTAATTGGACAAGAATAAGCCTAGGGAGGACGAAAATGACCTAATTGATCATCCAATGACACAGACACACCTATTGGATGCACAAGATTGGTTAAAAACCCTAGTTGGACAAGAATATGCCTAGGGAGGACAAAAATGACCTAATTGATCATCCAATGACACAAATGAACTTATTGGATGCACAAGATTGGTTAAAAACCCTAATTGGACAAGAATAAGCCCAGGGAGGACGAAAATGACCTAATTGATCATCCAATGTCACAAACACACCTATTGGATGCACAAGATTGGTTAAAAACCCTAGTTGGACAAGAATATGCCTAGGGAGGACGAAAATGACCTAATTGATCATCCAATGACACAAATGAACTTATTGGATGCACAAGATTGGTTAAAAACCCTAATTGGACAAGAATATGCCTAGGGAGGACGAAAATGACCTAATTGATCATCCAATGACACAAACACACCTATTCGATGCACAAGATTGGTTAAAAACCCTAGTTGGACAAGAATATGCCTAGGGAGGACGAAAATGACCTAATTGATCATCCAATGACACAAATGAACTTATTGGATGCACAAGATTGGTTAAAAACCCTAATTGGACAAGAATAAGCCTAGGGAGGACGAAAATGACCTAATTGATCATCCAATGACACAAACACACCTACTGGATGCACAAGATTGGTTAAAAACCCTAATTGGACTAGAATAAGCCTAGGGAGGACGAAAATGACCTAATTGATCATCCAATGACACAAACACACCTAGAGGATGCACAAGATTGGTTAAAAACCCTAATTGGACAAGAATATGCCTAGGGAGGAAGAAAATGACCTAATTGATCATCCTATGACACAAACACACCTATTGGATGCACAAGATTGGTTAAAAACCCTAATTGGACAAGAATAAGCCTAGGGAGGACGAAAATGACCTAATTGATCATCCAATGACACAAACACACCTACTGGATGCACAAGATTGGTTAAAAACCCTAATTGGACTAGAATAAGCCTAGGGAGGACGAAAATGACCTAATTGATCATCCAATGACACAAACACACCTATTGGATGCACAAGATTGGTTAAAAACCCTAATTGGGCAAGAATATGCCTAGGGAGGAAGAAAATGACCTAATTGATCATCCAATGACACAAACACACCTATTGGATGCACAAGATTGGTTAAAAACCCTAATTGGACAAGAATAAGCCTAGGGAGAACGAAAATGACCTAAATGTTAATCCAATGACACAACTCAACTTATTGGATGCACAAGATTGGTTAAAATCCCTAATTGGACAAGAATAAGCCTAGGGTGGACGAAAATGACCTAATTGATCATTAATGACACAGACACACCTATTGGATGCACAAGATTGGTTAAAAACCCTAGTTGGACAAGAATATGCCTAGGGAGGACGAAAATGACCTAAATGTTAATCCAATGACACAAATGAACTTATTGGATGCAAAAGATTGGTTAAAAACCCTAATAGGACAAGAATAAGCATAGGGAGGACTAAAATGACCTAATTGATCATCAATTGATACAAACACACCTATTGGATGCACAAGATTGGTTAAAAACCCTAGTTGGACAAGAATATGCCTAGGGAGGACGAAAATGACCTAATTGATCATCCAATGACACAAATGAACTTATTGGATGCACAAGATTGGTTAAAAACCCTAGTTGGACAAGAATATGCCTAGGGAGGACGAAAATGACCTAATTGATCATCCAATGACACAAATGAACTTATTGGATGCACAAGATTGGTTAAAAACCCTAATTGGACAAGAAAAAGCCTAGGGAGAACGAAAATGACCTAAATGTTAATCCAATGACACAACTCAACTTATTGGATGCACAAGATTGGTTAAAATCCCTAATTGGACAAGAATAAGCCTAGGGTGGACGAAAATGACCTAATTGATCATTAATGACACAGACACACCTATTGGATGCACAAGATTGGTTAAAAACCCTAGTTGGACAAGAATATGCCTAGGGAGGACAAAAATGACCTAATTGATCATCCAATGACACAAATGAACTTATTGGATGCACAAGATTGGTTAAAAACCCTAATTGGACAAGAATAAGCCTAGGGAGGACGAAAATGACCTAATTGATCATTTAATGACACAAACACACCTATTGGATGCACAAGATTGGTTAAAAACCCTAATTGGACAAGAATAAGCCTAGGGAGGACGAAAATGACCTAATTGATCATCCAATGACACAAACACACCTATTGGATGCACGAGATTGGTTTAAAACCCTAGTTGGACAAGAATATGCCTAGGGAGGACGAAAATGACCTAATTGATCATCCAATGACACAAATGAACTTATTGGATGCACAAGATTGGTTAAAAACCCTAATTGGACAAGAATAAGCCTAGGGAGGACGAAAATGACCTAATTGTTCATCCAATGACACAAACAAACCTATTGGATGCACAAGATTGGTTAAAAACCCTAATTGGACAAGAATATGCCTAGGGAGGACGAAAATGACCTAATTGATCATCCAATGACACAAACACACCTATTGGATGCACAAGATTGGTTAAAAACCCTAATTGGACAAGAATAAGCCTAAGGAGGATGAAAATAACCTAATTGATCATCCAATGACACAAACACACCTATTGGATGCACAAGATTGGTTAAAAACCCTAATTGGACAAGAATATGCCTAGGGAGGACGAAAATGACCTAATTGATCATCCAATGACACAAACACACCTATTGGATGCACAAGATTGGTTAAAAACCCTAATTGGACAAGAATATGCCTAGGGAGGACGAAAATGACCTAATTGATCATCCAATGACACAAACACACCTATTGGATGCACAAGATTGGTTAAAAACCCTAATTGGACAAGAATATGCCTAGGGAGGACGAAAATGACCTAAATATTAATTCAATTACACAAACAAAGTTATTGGATGCACAAGATTGGTTAAAAACCCTAATTTGACAAGAATAGGCCTAGGGAGGACGTAAATGACCTAATTGATCATCCAATGACACAAACACACCTATTGGATGCACAAGATTGGTTAAAAACCCTAATTGGACAAGAATATGCCTAGGGAGGACGAAAATGACCTAATTGATCATCCAATGACACAAACACACCTATTGGATGCACAAGATTGGTTAAAAACCCTAATTGGACAAGAATATGCCTAGGGAGGACGAAAAAGACCTAAATATTAATCCAATGACACAACTCAACTTATTGGATGCACAAGATTGGTTAAAAACCCTAATTGGACAAGAATAAGCCTAGGGAGGACGAAAATGACCTAATTGATCATCCAATGACACAAACACACCAATTGGATACACAAGATTCGTTAAAAACCCTAATTGGACAAGAATATGTCTAAGGAGGACGAAAATGACCTAATTGATCATCCAATGACACAAACACACCTATTGGATGCACAAGATTGGTTAAAAACCCTAATTGGACAATAATATGGCTAAGGAGGACGAAAATGACCTAATTGATCATCCAATGACACAAACACACCAATTGGATGCACAAGATTGGTTAAAAATCCTAATTGGACAAGAATATGCCTAGGGAGGACGAAAATGACCTAATTGATCATCCAATGACACAAACACACCTATTGGATGCACAAGATTGGTTAAAAACCCTAATTGGACAAGAATATGCCTAGGGAGGACGAAAATCACCTAAATATTAATTCAATGACACAAACAAACTTATTGGATGCACAAGATTGGTTAAAAACCCTAGTTGGACAAGAATAAGCCTAGGGAGGACGAAAATGACCTAATTGATCATCCAATGACACAACCACACCTATAGGATGCACAAGATTGGTTAAAAACCCTAATTGGACAAGAATAAGCCTAGGGAGGACGAAAATGACCTAATTGATCATCCCATGACACAAACACACCTATTGGATGCACAAGCTTGGTTAAAAACCCTAATTGGACAAGAATATGCCTAGGGAGGACGAAAATGACCTAATTGATCATCCAATGACACAAACACACCTATTGGATGCACAAGATTGGTTAAAAACCCTAATTGGACAAGAATATGCCTAGGGAGGACGAAAATGACCTAATTGATCATCCAATGACACAAACACACCTATTGGATGCACAAGATTGGTTAAAAACCCTAATTGGAAAAGAATAAGCCTAGGGAAGACGAAAATGACCTAATTGATCATCCAATGACACAAACACACCTATTGGATGCACAAGATTGGTTAAAAACCCTAATTGGACAAGAATATGCCTAGGGAGGACGAAAATGACCTAAATATTAAATCAATGACACAAACAAAGTTATTGGATGCACAAGATTGGTTAAAAACCCTAATTGGACAAGAATAAGCCTAGGGAGGACGAAAAAGACCTAATTGATCATCCAATGAAACAAACACACCTATTGGATGCACAAGATTGGTTAAAAACCCTAATTGGACAAGAATAAGCCAAGGGAGGACGAAAATGACCTAAATGCTAATCCAATGACACAACTCAACTTATTGGATGCACAAGATTGGTTGAAAAACCTAATTGGGCAAGAATAAGCCTAAGGAGGACGAAAATGACCTAATTGATCATCCAATGACACAAACACACCTATTGGATGCACAAGATTGGTTAAAAACCCTAGTTGGACAAGAATATGCCTAGGGAGGACGAAAATGACCTAATTGATCATCCAATGACACAAATGAACTTATTGGATGCACAAGATTGGTTAAAAACCCTAATTGGACAAGAATAAGCCTAGGGAGGACGAAAATGACCTAATTGATCAACCAATGACACAAACACACCTATTGGATGCACAAAATTGGTTAAAAACCCTAATTGGAAAAGAATATGCCTAGGGAGGACGAAAATGACCTAAATGATCATCCAATGACACAAATGAACTTATTGGATGCACAAGATTGGTTAAAAACCCTAATAAGACAAGAATAAGCCTAGGGAGGACTAAAATGACCTAATTGATCATCAATTGACACAAACACACCTATTGGATGCACAAGATTGGTTAAAAACCCTAGTTGGACAAGAATATGTCTAGGGAGGACGAAAATGACCTAATTGATCATCCAATGACACAAATGAACTTATTGGATGCACAAGATTGGTTAAAAACCCTAGTTGGACAAGAATATGCCTAGGGAGGACGAAAATGACCTAATTGATCATCCAATGACACAAATGAACTTATTGGATGCACAAGATTGGTTAAAAACCCTAATTGGACAAGAATAAGCCTAGGGAGGACGAAAATGACCTAATTGATCATCCAATGACACAAACACACCTACTGGATGCACAAGATTGGTTAAAAA
>JBBPBR010001525.1:4451-39326 GCA_037974775.1 Cicer pinnatifidum | reverse complement strand
AAAATGACCTAATTGATCATTAATGACACAGACACACCTATTGGATGCACAAGATTGGTTAAAAACCCTAGTTGGACAAGAATATGCCTAGGGAGGACAAAAATGACCTAATTGATCATCCAATGACACAAATGAACTTATTGGATGCACAAGATTGGTTAAAAACCCTAATTGGACAAGAATAAGCCTAGGGAGGACAAAAATGACCTAATTGATCATCCAATGACACACACACACCTATTGGATGCACAAGATTGGTTAAAAACCCTAATTGGATAAGAATATGCCTAGGGAGGATGAAAATGACCTAATTGATCATCCAATGACACAAACACACCTATTGGATGCACCAGATTGGTTAAAAACCCTAATTGGACAAGAATATGCCTAGGGAGGATGAATATGACCTAAATGTTAATCCAATAACACAAATGAACTTATGGGATGCACAAGATTGGTTAACAACCCTAATTGGACAAGAATAAGCCTAGGGAGAACGAAAATGACCTAAATGTTAATCCAATGACACAACTCAACTTATTGGATGCACAAGATTGGTTAAAAACCCTAATTGGACAAGAATAAGCCTAGGGAGGACGAAAATGACCTAATTGATCATCCAATGACACAAACACACCTATTGGATGCACAAAATTGGTTAAAAACCCTAATTGGACAAGAATATGCCTAGGGAGGACGAAAATGACCTAAATGTTAATCCAATGACACAAATGAACTTATTGGATGCAAAAGATTGGTTAAAAACCCTAATAGGACAAGAATAAGCCTAGGGAGGACTAAAATGACCTAATATCATCAATTGATACAAACACACCTATTGGATGCACAAGATTGGTTAAAAACCCTAGTTGGACAAGAATATGCCTAGGGAGGACGAAAATGACCTAGTTGATCATCCAATGACACAAATGAACTTATTGGATGCACAAGATTGGTTAAAAACCCTAGTTGGACAAGAATATGCCTAGGGAGGACGAAAATGACCTAATTGATCATCCAATGACACAAATGAACTTATTGGATGCACAAGATTTTTTAAAAACCCTAATTGGACAAGAATAAGCCTAAGGAGGACGAAAATGACCTAATTGATCATCCAATGACACAAACACACCTATTGGATGCACAAGATTGGTTAAAAACCCTAGTTGCACAAGAATATGCCTAGGGAGGACGAAAATGACCTAATTGATCATCCAATGACACAAACACACCTATCGGATGCACAAGATTGGTTAAAAACCCTAGTTGGACAAGAATATGCCTAGGGAGGACGAAAATGACCTAATTGATCATCCAATGACACAAATGAACTTATTGGATGCACAAGATTGGTTAAAAACCCTAATTGGACAAGAATAAGCCTAGGGAGGACGAAAATGACCTAATTGATCATCCAATGACACAAACACACCTACTAGATGCACAAGATTGGTTAAAAACCCTAATTGGAGAAGAATATGCCTAGGGAGGACGAAAATGACCTAAATGTTAATCCAATGACACAAATGAACTTATTGGATGCACAAGATTTGTTGAAAACCCTAATTGGACAAGAATAAGCCTTGGGAGGACGAAAATGACCTAATTGATCATCCAATGACACCAACACACCAATTGGATGCACAAGACTGGTTAAAAACCCTAATTGGACAAGAATATGCCTAGGGAGGACGAAAATGACCTAAATGTTAATCCAATGACACAAATGAACTTATTGGATGCACAAGATTGGTTTAAAACCCTAATTGGACAAGAATAAGCCTTCGGAGCACGAAAATGACCTAATTGATCATCCAATGACACAAACACACCTATTGGATGCACAAGACTGGTTAAAAACCCTAATTGGACAAGAATAAGCCTAGGGAGGACGAAAATGACCTAATTGATCATCCAATGACACAAACACACCTATTGGATGCACAAGATTGGTTAAAAACCCTAATTGGACAAGAATAAGCCTAGGGAGGACGAAAATGACCTAATTGATCATCCAATGACACAAACACACCTATTGGATGCACAAGATTGGTTTAAAACCCTAATTGGACAAGAATAAGCCTAGGGAGGACGAAAATGACCTAATTGATCATCCAATGACACAAACACACCTATTGGATGTACAAGATTGGTTTAAAACCCTAGTTGGACAAGAATATGCCTAGGGAGGACGAAAATGACCTAATTGATCATCCAATGACACAAATGAACTTATTGGATGCACAAGATTGGTTAAAAACCCTAATTGGACAAGAATAAGCCTAGGGAGGACGAAAATGACCTAATTGATCATCCAATGACACAAACACACCTACTGGATGCACAAGATTGGTTAAAAACCCTAATTGGACTAGAATAAGCCTAGGGAGGACGAAAATGACCTAATTGATCATCCAATGACACAAACACACCTAGAGGATGCACAAGATTGGTTAAAAACCCTAATTGGACAAGAATATGCCTAGGGAGGAAGAAAATGACCTAATTGATCATCCTATGACACAAACACACCTATTGGATGCACAAGATTGGTTAAAAACCCTAATTGGACAAGAATAAGCCTAGGGAGGACGAAAATGACCTAATTGATCATCCAATGACACAAACACACCTACTGGATGCACAAGATTGGTTAAAAACCCTAATTGGACTAGAATAAGCCTAGGGAGGACGAAAATGACCTAATTGATCATCCAATGACACAAACACACCTATTGGATGCACAAGATTGGTTAAAAACCCTAATTGGGCAAGAATATGCCTAGGGAGGAAGAAAATGACCTAATTGATCATCCAATGACACAAACACACCTATTGGATGCACAAGATTGGTTAAAAACCCTAATTGGACAAGAATAAGCCTAGGGAGAACGAAAATGACCTAAATGTTAATCCAATGACACAACTCAACTTATTGGATGCACAAGATTGGTTAAAATCCCTAATTGGACAAGAATAAGCCTAGGGTGGACGAAAATGACCTAATTGATCATTAATGACACAGACACACCTATTGGATGCACAAGATTGGTTAAAAACCCTAGTTGGACAAGAATATGCCTAGGGAGGACGAAAATGACCTAAATGTTAATCCAATGACACAAATGAACTTATTGGATGCAAAAGATTGGTTAAAAACCCTAATAGGACAAGAATAAGCATAGGGAGGACTAAAATGACCTAATTGATCATCAATTGATACAAACACACCTATTGGATGCCCAAGATTGGTTAAAAACCCTAGTTGGACAAGAATATGCCTAGGGAGGACGAAAATGACCTAATTGATCATCCAATGACACAAATGAACTTATTGGATGCACAAGATTGGTTAAAAACCCTAGTTGGACAAGAATATGCCTAGGGAGGACGAAAATGACCTAATTAATCATCCAATGACACAAATGAACTTATTGGATGCACAAGATTGGTTAAAAACCCTAATTGGACAAGAATAAGCCTAGGGAGAACGAAAATGACCTAAATGTTAATCCAATGACACAACTCAACTTATTGGATGCACAAGATTGGTTAAAATCCCTAATTGGACAAGAATAAGCCTAGGGTGGACGAAAATGACCTAATTGATCATTAATGACACAGACACACCTATTGGATGCACAAGATTGGTTTAAAACCCTAGTTGGACAAGAATATGCCTAGGGAGGACAAAAATGACCTAATTGATCATCCAATGACACAAATGAACTTATTGGATGCACAAGATTGGTTAAAAACCCTAATTGGACAAGAATAAGCCTAGGGAGGACGAAAATGACCTAATTGATCATCCAATGACACAAACACACCTATTGGATGCACAAGATTGGTTAAAAACCCTAGTTGGACAAGAATATGCCTAGGGAGGACGAAAATGACCTAATTGATCATCCAATGACACAAATGAACTTATTGGATGCACAAGATTGGTTAAAAACCCTAGTTGGACAAGAATATGCCTAAGGAGGACGAAAATGACCTAATTGATCATCCAATGACACAAATGAACTTATTGGATAGAATAAGCCTAGGGAGGACGAAAATGACCTAATTGATCATCCAATGACACAAACACACCTATTGGATGCACAAGATTGGTTAAAAACCCTAATTGGACAAGAATAAGCCTAGGGAGGACGAAAATGACCTAATTGATCATCCAATGACACAAACACACCTATTGGATGCACAAGATTGGTTAAAAACCCTAATTGGACAAGAATAAGCCTAGGGAGGACGAAAATGACCTAATTGATCATCCAATGACACAAACACATCTATTGGAAGCACAAGATTGGTTAGAAACCCTAGTTGGACAAGAATATGCCTAGGGAGGACGAAAATGACCTAATTGATCATCCAATGACACAAATGAACTTATTGGATGCACAAGATTGCTTAAAAACCCTAATTGGACAAAAATAAGCATAGAAAGGACGAAAATGACCTAATTGATCATCCAATGACACAAACACACCTATTGGATGCACAAGATTGGTTAAAAACCCTAATTGGACAAGAATAAGCCTAGGGAGGACGAAAATGACCTAATTGATCATCCAATGACACAAACACACCTATTGGATGCACAAGATTGGTTAAAAACCCTAATTGGACAAGAATAAGCCTAGGGAGGACGAAAATGACCTAATTGATCATCCAATGACACAAACACACCTATTGGATGCACAAGATTGGTTAAAAACCCTAATTGGACAAGAATAAGCCTAGGGAGGACGAAAATGACCTAATTGATCATCCAACGAGACAAACACGCCTATTGGATACACAAGATTGGTTAAAAACCCTAATTGGACAAGAATAAGCCTATGGAGGACGAAAATGACTTAATTGATCATCCAACGACACAAACACACCTATTGGATGCACAAGATTGGTTAAAAACCCTAGTTGGACAAGAATATGCCTAGGGAGGACGAAAATGACCTAATTGATCATCCAATGACACAAATGAACTTATTGGATGCACAAGATTAGTTAAAAACCCTAATTGGACATGAATAAGCCTAGGGAGGACGAAAATGACCTAATTGATCGTCCAATGACACAAACACACCTATTGGATGCACAAGATTGGTTAAAAACCCTAATTGGACAAGAATAAGCCTAGGGAGGACGAAAATGACCTAATTGATCATCCAATGACACAAACACACCTATTGGATGCACAAGATTGGTTAAAAACCCTAATTGGATAAGAATAAGCCTAGGGAGAACGAAAATGACCTAAATGTTAATCCTATGATACAACGCAACTTATTGGATGCACAAGATTGGTTAAAAACCCTAATTGGACAAGAATAAGCCTAGGGAGGACGAAAATGACCTAATTGATCATCCAATGACACAAACACACCTATTGGATGCACAAGATTGGTTAAAAACCCTAGTTGGATAAGAATAAGCCTAGGGAGGACGAAAATGACCTAATTGATCATCCAATGACACAAATGAACTTATTGGATGCACAAGATTGGTTAAAAACCCTAATTGGACAAGAATAAGCCTAGGGATGACGAAAATGACCTAATTGATCATCCAATGACACAAACACACCTATTGGATGCACAAGATTGGTTAAAAACCCTAACTGGACAAGGATATGCCTAGGGAGGACGAAAATGACCTAATTGATCATCCAATGACACAAACACACCTATTGGATGCACAAGATTGGTTAAAAACCCTAATTGGACAAGAATATGCCTAGGGAGGACGAATATGACCTAAATGTGAATCCAATGCCACAAATGAACTTATTGGATGCACAAGATTGGTTAAAAACCCTAATTGGACAGGAATAAGCCTAGGGAGAACGAAAATGACCTAAATGTTAATCCAATGACACAACTCAACTTATTGGATGCACAAGATTGGTTAAAAACCCTAATTGGACAAGAATAGGCCTAGGGAGGACAAAAATGACCTAATTGATCATCCAATGACACAAACACACCTATTGGATGCACAAGATTGGTTAAAAAACCTAATTGGATAAGAATATGCCTAGGGAGGATGAAAATGACCTAATTGATCATCCAATGATACAAACACACCTATTGGATGCATCAGATTGGTTAAAAACCCTAATTGGACAAGAATATGCCTAGGGAGGACGAATATGACCTAAATGTTAATCCAATAACACAAATGAACTTATTGGATGCACAAGATTGGTTAAAAACCCTAATTGGACAAGAATAAGCCTAGGGAGAACGAAAATGACCTAAATGTTAATCCAATGACACAACTCAACTTATTGGATGCACAAGATTGGTTAAAAACCCTAATTGGGCAAGAATAAGCCTAGGGAGGACGAAAATGACCTAATTGATCATCCAATGATACAAACACACCTATTGGATGCACAAGATTGGTTAAAAACCCTAGTTGGACAAGAACATGCCTAGGTAGGACGAAAATGACCTAATTGATCATCCAATGACACTAATGAACTTATTGGATGCACAAGATTGGTTAAAAACCCTAATTGGACAAGAATAAGCCTAGGGAGGACGAAAAAGACCTAATTTATCATCCAATGACACAAACACACCTATTGGATGCACAAGATTGGTTAAAAACCCTAACTGGACAAGAATATGCCTAGGGAGGACAAAAATGACCTAATTGATCATCCAATGACACAAACACACCTATTGGATGCACAAGATTGGTTAAAAACCCTAATTGGATAAGAATATGCCTAGGGAGGACGAAAATGACCTAATTGATCATCCAATGACACAAACACACCTATTGGATGCACAAGATTGGTTAAAAACCCTAATTGGACAAGAATATGCCTAGGGAGGACGAATATGACCTAAATGTTAATCCAATAACACAAATGAACTTATTGGATGCACAAGATTGGTTAAAAACCCTAATTGGACAAGAATAAGCCTAGGGAGAACGAAAATGACCTAAATGTTAATCCAATAACACAACTCAACTTATTGAATGCACAAGATTGGTTAAAAACCCTAATTCGACAAGAATAAGCCTAGGGAGGACGAAAATGACCTAATTGATCATCCAATGACACAAACACACCTATTGGATGCACAAGATTGGTTAAAAACCCTAGTTGGACAAGAACATGCCTAGGGATGACGAAAATGACCTAATTGATCATCCAATGACACTAATGAACTTATTGGATGCACAAGATTGGTTAAAAACCCTAATTGGACAAGAATAAGCCTAGGGAGGACGAAAATGACCTAATTGATCATCCAATGACACAAACACACCTATTGGATGCACAAGATTGGTTAAAAACCCTAATTGGACAAGAATATGCCTAGGGAGGACGAAAATAACCTAAATGTTAATTCAATGACACAAACAAAGTTATTGAATGCACAAGACTTGTTAAAAACCCTAATTGGACAAGAATAAGCCTAGGGAGGACGAAAATGACCTAATTGATCATCCTATGACACAAACACACCTATTGGAAGCACAAGATTGGTTAAAAACCCTAATTGGACAAGAATATGCCTAGGGAGGACGAAAATGACCTAATTGATCATCCAATGACACAAATGAACTTATTGGATGCACAAGATTGGTTAAAAACCCTAATTGGACAAGAATAAGCCTAGGGAGGACGAAAATGACCTAATTGATCATCCAATGACACAAACACACCTATTGGATGCACAAGATTGGTTAAAAACCCTAATTGGACAAGAATATGCCTAGGGAGGACGAAAATGACCTAATTGATCATCCAATGACACAAACACATCTATTGGAAGCACAAGATTGGTTAAAAACCCTAATTGGACAAGAATATGCAAAGGGAGGACGACAATGACCTAATTGATCATCCAATGACACAAACACAACTATTGGATCCACAAGATTGGTTAAAAACTCTAATTGGACAAGAATATACCTAGGCAGGACGAAAATGACTTAATTGATCATCCAATGACACAAACACATCTATTGGATGCACAAGATCGGTTAAAAACCCTAATTGGACAAGAATAAGCCTAGGGAGGACGAAAATGACCTAATTGATCATCCAATGACACAAACACACCTATTGGATGCACAAGATTGGTTAAAAACCCTAATTGGACAAGAATATGCCTAGGGATGACGAAAATGACCTAAATTGATCATCCAATGATACAAACACACCTATTGGATGCACAAGATTGGTTAAAAACCCTAATTGGACAAGAATATGCCTAGGGAGGACGAAAATGACCTAAATGTTAATCCAATGACACTAATGAACTTATTGGATGCACAAGATTGGTTAAAAACCCTAATTGGATAAGAATAAGCCTAGGGAGGACGAAAATAACCTAATTGATCATCTAATGACACAAACATACCTAATGGATGGACAAGATTGGTTAAAAACCCTAATTGGACAAGAATAAGCCTAGGGAGGACGAAAATGACCTAATTGATCATCCAATGACACAAACACACCTATTGGATGCACAAGATTGGTTAAAAACCCTAATTGGATGGGAATATGCCTAGGGAGGACGAAAATGACCTAAATGTTAATCCAATGACACTAATGAACTTATTGGATGCACAAGATTGGTTAAAAAGCCTAATTGGACAAGAATAAGCCTAGGGAGGACGAAAATGACCTAATTGATCATCCAATGACACAAACACACCTATTGGATGCACAAGATTGGTTAAAAACCCTAATTGGACAAGAATAAGCCTAGGGAGGACGAAAATGGCCTAATTGATCATCCAATGACACAAACACACCTATTGGATGCACAAGATTAGTTAAAAACCCTAGTTGGACAAGAATATGCCTAGGGAGGACGAAAATGACCTAATTGATCATCCAATGACACAAATGAACTTATTGGATGCACAAGATTGGTTAAAAACCCTAATTGGACAAGAATAAGCCTAGGGAGGACGAAAATGACCTAATTGATCATCCAATGACACAAACACACCTATTGGATGCACAAGATTGGTTAAAAACCCTAATTGGACAAGAATATGCCTAGGGAGGTCGAATATGACATAAATGTGAATCCAATGACACAAATGAACTTATTGGATGAACAAGATTGGTTAAAAACCCTAATTGGACAAGAATAAGCCTAGGGAGAATGAAAATGACCTAAATGTTAATCCAATGACACAAATCAATTTATTGGATGCACAAGATTGGTTAAAAACCCTAATTGGACAAGAATAAGCCTAGGGAGGACGAAAATGACCTAATTGATCATCCAATGACACAAACTCACCTATTGGATGAACAAGATTGGTTAAAAACCCTAATTGGATAAGAATATGCCTAGGGAGGATGAAAATAACCTAATTGATCATCCAATGACACAAACACACCTATTGGATGCACAAGATTGGTTAAAAACCCTAATTGGACAAGAATATGCTTAGGGAGGATGAATATGACCTAAATGTTAATCCAATAACACAAATGAACTTATTGGATGCACAAGATTGGTTAAAAACCCTAATTGGACAAGAATAAGCCTAGGGAGAACGAAAATGACCTAAATGTTAATCCAATGACACAACTAAACTTATTGGATGCACAAGATTGGTTAAAATCCCTAATTGGACAAGAATAAGCCTAGGGAGGACGAAAATGACCTAATTGATCATCCAATGACACAAACACACCTATTGGATGCACAAGATTGGTTAAAAACCCTAGTTGGACAAGAATATGCCTAGGGAGGACGAAAATGACCTAATTGATCATCCAATGACACAAATGAACTTATTGGATGCACAAGATTGGTTAAAAACCCTAATTGGACAAGAATAAGCCTAGGGAGGACGAAAATGACCTAATTGATCATCCAATGACACAAACACACCTATTGGATGCACAAAATTGGTTAAAAACCCTAATTGGACAAGAATATGCCAAGGGAGGACGAAAATGACCTAAATGTTAATCCAATGACACAAATGAACTTATTGGATGCAAAAGATTGGTTAAAAACCCAAATAGGACAAGAATAAGCCTAGGGAGGACTAAAATGACCTAATTGATCATCAATTGACACAAACACACCTATAGGATGCACAAGATTGGTTAAAAACCCTAGTTGGACAAGAATATGCCTAGGGAGGACGAAAATGACCTAAATGATCATCCAATGAAACAAATGAACTTATTGGATGCACAAGATTGGTTAAAAACCCTAGTTGGACAGGAATATGCCTAGGGAGGACGAAAATGACCTAATTGATCATCCAATGACACAAATGAACTTATTGGATGCACAAGATTGGTTAAAAACCCTAATTGGACAAGAATAAGCCTAGGGAGGACGAAAATGACCTAATTGATCATCCAATGACACAAACACACCTACTGGATGCACAAGATTGGTTAAAAACCCTAATTGGACTAGAATAAGCCTAGGGAGGACGAAAATGACCTAATTGATCATCCAATGACACAAACACACCTATTGGATGCACAAGATTGGTTAAAAACCCTAATTGGATAAGAACAAGCCTAGGAAAGACGAAAATGACCTAATTGATCATCCAATGACACAGACAAACCTATTGGATGCACAAGATTTGTTAAAAACCCTAGTTGGACAAGAATATGCCTAGGGAGGACAAAAATGACCTAATTGATCATCCAATGACACAAATGAACTTATTGGATGCACAAGATTGGTTAAAAACCCTAATTGGACAATAATAAGCCTAGGGAGGACGAAAATGACCTAATTGATCATCCAATGACACAAACACACCTACTGGATGCACAAGATTGGTTAAAAACCCTAATTGGACAAGAATAAGCCTAGGGAGGACGAAAATGACCTAATTGATCATCCAATGACACAAACACACCTATTGGATGCACAAGATTGGTTAAAAACCCTAGTTGGACAAGAATATGCCTAGGGAGGACGAAAATGACCTAATTGATCATCCAATGACACAAATGAACTTATTGGATGCACAAGATTGGTTAAAAACCCTAATTGGACAAGAAATGCCTAGGGAGGACGAAAATTACCTAAATATTAATTCAATGACACAAACAAACTTATTGGATGCACAAGATTGGTTAAAAACCCTAATTGGACAAGAATAAGCCTAGGGAGGACGAAAATGACCTAATTGATCATCCGATGACACAAACACACCTATTGGATGCACAAGATTGGTTAAAAACCCTAATTGGACAAGAATAAGCCTAGGGAGGACGAAAATGACCTAATTGATCATCCAAAGACACAAACACACATATTGGATGCACAAGATTGGTTAAAAACACTAGTTGGACAAGAATATGCCTAGGGAGGACGAAAATGACTTAATTGATCATGCAATGACACAAATGAACTTATTGGATGCACAAGATTGCTTAAAAACCCTAATTGGACAAGAATAAGCCTAGGGAGGACGAAAATGACCTAATTGATCATCCAATGACACAAACACACCTATTGGATGCACAAGATTGGTTAAAAACCCTAATTGGACAAGAATATGCCTAGGGAGGAGGAAAATGACCTAATTGATCATCCAATGACACAAATGAACTTATTGGATGCACAAGATTTGTTAAAAACCCTAATTGGACAAGAATAAGCCTAGGGAGGACGAAAATGACCTAATTGATCATCCAATGACACAAACACACCTATTGGATGCACAAGATTGGTTAAAAACCCTAATTGGACAAGAATAAGCCTAGGGAGGACGAAAATGACCTAATTGATCATCCAATGACACAAACACACCTATTGGATGCACAAGATTGGTTAAAAACTGTAATTGGACAAGAATAAGCCTAGGGAGGACAAAAATGACCTAATTGATCATCCAATGACACAAACACACCTATTGGAAGCACAAGATTGGTTAAAAACCCTAATTGGACAAGAATAAGCCTAGGGAGGACGAAAATGACCTAATTGATCATCCAATGACACAAATGAAATTATTGGATGCACAAGATTTGTTAAAAACCCTAATTGGACAAGAATATGCCTAGGGAGGACGAAAATGACCTAAATATTAATTCAATGACACAAACAAAGTTATTGGATGCACAAGATTGGTTAAAAACCCTAATTTGACAAGAATAAGTCAAGGGAGGACAAAAATGACCTAATTGATCATCCAATGACACAAACACACCTATTGGATGCACAAGATTGGTTAAAAACCCTAATTGGACAAGAATAAGCCTAGGGAGGACGAAAATGACCTAATTGATCATCCAATGACACAAACACACCTATTGGATGCACAAGATTGGTTAAAAACCCTAATTGGACAAGAATAAGCCTAGGGAGGACGAAAATGACCTAATTGATCATCCAATGACACAAATGAACTTATTGGATGCACATGATTTGTTAAAAACCCTAATTGGACAAGAATAAGCCTAGGGAGGACGAAAATGACCTAATTGATCATCAATGACACAAACACACCTATTGGATGCACAAGATTGGTTAAAAACCCTAATTGGACAAGAATATGCCTAGGGAGGAGGAAAATGAGCTAATTGATCATCCAATGACACAAACACACCTATTGGATGCACAAGATTGGCTAAAAACCCTAATTGGACAAGAATATGCCTAGGGAGGACGAAAATGACCTAAATATTAATTCAATGACACAAACAAAGTTATTGGATGCACAAGATTGGTTAAAAACCCTAATTTGACTAGAATAAGTCAAGGGAGGACGAAAATGACCTAATCGATCATCCAATGACACAAACACACCTATTGGATGCACAAGATTGGTTAGAAACCCTAATTGGACAAGAATAAGCCTAGGGAGGACGAAAATGACCTAATTGATCATCCAATGACACAAACACACCTATTGGATGCACAAGATTGGTTAAAAACCCTAATTGGACAAGAATATGCCTAGGGAGGACGAAAATGACCTAATTGATCATCCAATGACACAAATGAACTTATTGGATGCACAAGATTGGTTAAAAACCCTAATTGGACAAGAATAAGCATAGAAAGGACAAAAATGACCTAATTGAACATCAATGACACAAACACACCTATTGGATGCACAAGATTGGTTAAAAACCCTAATTGGAAAAGAATATGCCTAGGGAGGACGAAAATGACCTAATTGATCATCCAATGACACAAACACACCTATTGGATGCACAAGATTGGTTAAAAACCCTAGTTGGACAAGAATATGCCTAGGGAGGACGAAAATGACCTAATTGATCATCCAATGACACAAATGAACTTATTGGATGCACAAGATTGGTTAAAAACCCTAATTGGACAATAATAAGCCTAGGGAGGACGAATATGACCTAAATGTTAATCCAATGACACAAATGAACATATTGGATGCACAAGATTGGTTAAAAACCCTAATTGGACAAGAATAAGCCTAGGGAGAACGAAAATGACCTAAATGTTAATCCAATTGCACAATTCAACTTATTGGATGCACAAGATTGGTTAAAAACCCTAATTGGACAAGAATAAGCCTAGGGAAGACGAAAATGACCTAATTGATCATCCAATGACACAAACACACCTATTGGATGCACAAGATAGGTTAAAAACCCTAATTGGACAAGAATATGCCTAGGGAGGACGAAAATGACCTAATTGATCATCCAATGACACAAACACACCTATTGAATGCACAAGATTGGTTAAAAACCCTAATTGGACAAGAATATTCCTAGGGAGGACGAAAATGACCTAATTGATCATCCAATGACACAAACACACCTATTGGATGCACAAGATTGGTTAAAAACCCTAATTGGACAAGAATAAGCCTAGGGAGGACGAAAATGACCTAATTGATCATCCAATGACACAAACACACCTATTGGAAGCAGAAGGTTGGTTAAAAACCCTAATTGGACAAGAATATGCCTAAGGAGGACGAAAATGTCCTAAATGTTAATCCAATGACACAAATGAACTTATTGGATGCACAAGATTGGTTAAAAACCGTAATTGGACAAGAATATGCCTAGGGAGGACGAAAATGACCTAAATATTAATTCAATGACACAAACAAAGTTATTGGATGCACAAGATTGGTTAAAAACCCTAATTGGACAAGAATATTCCTAGGGAGGACGAAAATGACCTAATTGATCATCCAATGACACAAACACACCTATTGGATGCACAAGATTGGTTAAAAACCATAATTGGACAAGAATATGCCTAGGGAGGACGAAAATGACCTAAATATTAATTCAATGACACAAACAAAGTTATTGGATGCACAAGATTGGTTAAAAATCCTAATTGGACAAGAATAAGCCTAGGGAGGACGAAAATGACCTAATTGATCATCCAATGACACAAACACACCTATTGGATGCACAAGATTGGTTAAAAACCCTAATTGGACAAGAATAAGCCTAGGGAGGACGAAAATGACCTAATTGATCGTCCAATGACACAAATGAACTTATTGGATGCACAAGATTTGTTAAAAACCCTAATTTGACAAAGTTATTGGATGCACAAGATTGGTTAAAAACCCTAATTTGACAAGAATAAGTCAAGGGAGGACGAAAATGACCTAATTGATCATCCAATGACACAAACACACCTATTGGATGCACAAGATTGGTTAAAAACCCTAATTGGACAAGAATATGCCTAGGGAGGACGAAAATGACCTAAATTGATCATCCAATGACACAAACACACCTATTGGATGCACAAGATTGGTTAAAAACACTAATTGGACAAGAATATGCCTAGGGAGGACGAAAATGACCTAAATGTTAATCCAATGACACAGATGAACTTATTGGATGCACAAGATTGGTTAAAAACCCTAATTGGACAAGAATAAGCCTAGGGAGGACGAAAATGACCTAATTGATCATCCAATGACACAAACACACCTATTGGATGCACAAGATTGGTTAAAAACCCTAATTGGGCAAGTATAAGCCTAGGGAGGACGAAAATGACCTAATTGATCATCCAATGACACAAACACACCTACTGGATGCACAAGATTGGTTAAAAACCCTAATTGGACAAGAATAAGCCTAGGCAGGACGAAAATGACCTAATTGATCATCCAATGACACAAACACACCTATTGGATGCACAAGATTGGTTAAAAACCCTAATTGGACAAGAATAAGCCTAGGGAGGACGAAAATGACCTAATTGATCATCCAATGACACAAACACACCTATTGGATGCACAAGATTGGTTAAAAACCCTAATTGGACAAGAATAAGCCTAGGGAGAACGAAAATGACCTAAATGTTAATCCAATAACACAACTCAACTTATTGGATGCACAAGATTGGTTAAAAACCCTAATTGGACAAGAATAAGCCTAGGGAGGACGAAAATGACCAAAATGTTAATCCAATAACACAACTCAACTTATTGGATGCACAAGATTGGTTAAAAACCCTAATTGGACAAGAATAAGCCTAGGGAGAACGAAAATGACCTAAATGTTAATCCAATAACACAACTCAACTTATTGGATGCACAAGATTGGTTAAAAACCCTAATTGGACAAGAATAAGCCTAGGGAGGACGAAAATGACCTATCTGATCATCCAATGACACAAACACACCTATTGGATGCACAAGATTGGTTAAAAACCCTAGTTGGACAAGAACATGCATAGGGAGGACGAAAATGACCTAATTGATCATTCAATGACACTAATGAACTTATTGGATGCACAAGATTGGTTAAAAACCCTAGTTGGACAATAATAAAGCCTAGGGAGGACGAAAATGACCTAATTAATCATCCAATGACACAAACAAACCTATTGGATGCACAAGATTGGTTAAAAACCCTAGTTGGACAAGAACATGCCTAGGGAGGACGAAAATGACCTAATTGATCATCCACTGACACTAATGAACTTATTGGATGCACAAGATTGGTTAAAAACCCTAATTGGACAAGAATAAGCCTAGGGAGGACGAAAATGACCTAATTGATCATCCAATGACACAAACACACCTATTGGATGCACAAGATTGGTTAAAAACCCTAGTTGGACAAGAACATGCCTAGGGAGGACGAAAATGACCTAATTGATCATCCAATGACACTGATGAACTTATTGGATGCACAAGATTGGTTAAAAACCCTAATTGGACAAGAATAAGCCTAGGGAGGACGAAAATGACCTAATTGATCATCCAATGACACAAACACACCTATTGGATGCACAAGATTGGTTAAAAACCCTAATTGGACAAGAATAAGCCTAGGGAGGACGAAAATGACCTAATTGATCATCCAATGACACAAACACACCTATTGGATGCAAAAGATTGGTTAAAAACCCTAATTGGACAAGAATATGGCTAGGGAGGACGAAAATGACCTAATTGATCATCCAATGACACAAACATACCTATTGGATGCACAAGATCGGTTAAAAACCCTAATTGGACAAGAATAAGCCTAAGGGGGACGAAAATGACCTAATTGATCATCCAATGACACAAACACACCTATTGGATGCACAAGATTGGTTAAAAACCCTAATTGGACAAGAATATGCCTAGGGATGACGAAAATGACCTAATTGATCATCCAGTGATACAAATGAACTTATTGGATGCACAAGATTAGTTAAAAACCCTAATTGGACAAGAATAAGCCTAGGGAGGACGAAAATAACCAAATTGATCATCCAATGACACAAACACACCTATTGGATGCATAAAGATTGGTTAAAAACCCTAATTGGACTAGAATATGCCTAAGGAGGACGAAAATGACCTAAATGTTAATCCAATGACACAAATGAACTTATTGGATGCACAAGATTGGTTAAAAACCCTAATTGGGCAAGAATAAGCCTAGGGAGGACGAAAATGACCTAAATGTTAATCCAATGACACAACTCAACTTATTGGATGCACAAGATTGGTTAAAAACCATAATTGGGCAAGAATAAGCCTAGGGAGGACGAAAATGACCTAATTGATCATCCAATGACACAAACACACCTATTGGATGCACAAGATTGGTTAAAAACCCTAACTGGACAAGAATATGCCTAGGGAGGACGAAAATGACCTAATTGATCATCCAATGACACAAACACACCTATTGGATGCACAAGATTGGTTAAAAACCCTAATTTGACAAGAATATGCCTAGGGAGGACGAATATGACCTAAATGTTAGTCCAATAACTCAAATGAACTTATTGGATGCACAAGATTGGTTAAAAACCCTAATTGGATAAGAATAAGCCTTGGGAGAACGTAAATGACCTAAATGTTAATCCAATGACACAACTCAACTTATTGGATGCACAAGATTGGTTAAAAACCCTAATTGGACAAGAATAAGCCTAGGGAGGACGAAAATGACCTAATTGATCATCCAATGACACAAACACACCTATTGGATGCACAAGATTGGTTAAAAACCCTAGTTGGACAAGAATATGCCTAGGGAGGACGAAAATGACCTAATTGATCATCCAATGACACAAATGAACTTATTGGATGCACAAGATTGGTTAAAAACCCTAATTGGACAAGAATAAGCCTAGGGAGGACGAAAACGACCTAATTGATCATCCAATGACACAAACACACCTATTGGATGCACAAGATTGGTTAAAACCCTAATTGGACAAGAATATGCCTAGGGAGGACGAAAATGACCTAAATGTTAATCCAATGACACAAATGAACTTATTGGATGCACAAGATTGGTTAAAAACCCTAATTGGACAAGAATAAGCCTAGGGAGGACGAAAATGACCTAATTGATCATCCAATGACACAAACACACCTATTGGATGCACAAGATTGGTTAAAAACCCTAATTGGACAAAAATAAACCTAGGGAGGACGAAAATGGCCTAATTGATCATCCAATGACACAAACACACCTATTGGATGCACAAGATTGGTTAAAAACCCTAATTGGACAAGAATATGCCTAGGGAGGACGAAAATACCCTAATTGATCACCCAATGACACAAAGACACCTATTGGATGCACAAGATTGGTTAAAAACCCTAATTTGACAATAATATGCCTAGGGAGGACGAAAATGACCTAAATGTTAATCCAATGACACAAATGAACTTATTGGATGCACAAGATTGGTTAAAAACCCTAATTGGACAAGAATAAGCCTAGGGAGGACGAAAATGACCTAATTGATCATCCAATGACACAAACACACCTATTGGATGCACAAGATTGGTTAAAAACCCTAATTGGACAAGAATATGCCTAGGGAGGACGAAAATGACCTATATGTTAATCCAATGACACAACTCAACTTATTGGATCCACAAGATTGGTTAAAAACCCTAATTGGACAAGAATAAGCCTAGGGAGGACGAAAATGACCTAAATGTTAATCCAATGACACAACTCAACTTATTGGATTCACAAGATTGGTTAAAAACCCTAATTGGACAAGAATAAGCCTAGGGAGGACGAAAATGACCTAATTGATCATCCAATGACACAAACACACCTATTGGATGCACAAGATCGGTTAAAAACCCTAATTGGACAAGAATACGCCTAGGGAGGACGAAAATGACCTAATTGAACATCCAATGACACAAACACACCTATTGGATGGACAAGATTGGTTAAAAACCCTAATTGGAGAAGAATAAGCTTAGGGAGGACGAAAATGACCTAAATGTTAATCCAATGACACAAATGAACTTATTGGATGCACAAGATTGGTTAAAAACCCTAATTGGACAAGAATAAGCCTAGGGAGGACGAAAATGACCTAATTGATCATCCAATGACACAAACACACCTATTGGATGCACAAGATTGGTTAAAAACCCTAATTGGACAAGAATATGCCTAGGGAGGACGAAAATGACCTAATTGATCATCCAATGACACAAACACACCTATTGGATGCACAAGATTGGTTTAAAACCCTAATTGGACAATAATATGCCTAGGGAGGACGAAAATGACCTAAATATTAATTCAATGACACAAACAAACTTATTGGATGCACAAGATTGGTTAAAAACCCTAATTGGACAATAATATGCCTAGGGAGGACGAAAATGACCTAATTGATCAACCAATGACACTAATGAACTTATTGGATGCACAAGATTGGTTAAAAACCCTAGTTGGACAAGAACATGCCTAGGGAGGACGAAAATGACCTAATTGATCATCCAATGACACTAATGAACTTATTGGATGCACAAGATTGGTTAAAAACCCTAATTGGACAAGAATAAGCCTAGGGAGGACGAAAATGACCTAATTGATCATCCAATGACACAAACACACCTATTGGATGCACAAGATTGGTTAAAAACCCTAATTGGACAAGAATATGCCTAGGGAGGACGAAAATGACCTAATTGATCATCCAATGACACAAACACACCTATTGGATGCACAAGATTGGTTAAAAACCCAATTGGACAAGAATATGCCTTGGGAGGACGAATATGACCTAAATGTTAATCCAATAACACAAATGAACTTATTGGATGCACAAGATTGGTTAAAAACCCTAATTGGACAAGAATAAGCCTAGGGAGAACGAAAATGACCTAAATGTTAATCCAATGACACAACTCAACTTATTGGATGCACAAGATTGGTTAAAATCCCTAATTGGACAAGAATAAGCCTAGGGAGGCAAAAATGACCTAATTGATCATCCAATGACACGGACACACCTATTGGATGCACAAGATTGGTTAAAAACCCTAGTTGGACAAGAATATGCCTAAGGAGGACAAAAATGACCTAATTGATCATCCAATGACACAAATGAACTTATTGGATGCACAAGATTGGTTAAAAACCCTAATTGGACAAGAATAAGCCTAGGGAGGACGAAAATGACCTAATTGATCATCCAATGACACAAACACACCTATTGGATGCACAAGATTGGTTAAAAACCCTAATTGGACAAGAATATGCCTAGGGAGGACGAAAATGACCTAAATATTTATTCAATGACACAAACAAACTTATCAGATGCACAAGATTGGTTAAAA
Source organism: Cicer pinnatifidum (assembly GCA_037974775.1). Classification (NCBI taxonomy): domain Eukaryota; kingdom Viridiplantae; phylum Streptophyta; class Magnoliopsida; order Fabales; family Fabaceae; genus Cicer; species Cicer pinnatifidum. The sequence goes on along the minus strand of JBBPBR010001525.1, from coordinate 19,256 downwards.
ACCCTAATTGGACAAGAATAAGCCTAGGGATGACGAAAATGACCTAATTGATCATCCAATGACACAAACACACCTACTGGATGAACAAGATTGGTTAAAAACCCTAATTGGAGAAGAATAAGCCTAGGGAGGACGAAAATGGCCTAATTGATCATCCAATGACACAAACACAACTATTGGATGCACAAGATTGGTTAAAAACCCTAATTGGACAAGAATATGCCTAGGGAGGACGAAAATGACCTTATTGATCATCCAATGACACAAGCACACCGATTGGATGCACAAGATTGGTAAAAAAACCCTAATTGGACAAGAATATACCTAGGGAGGACGAAAATGACCTAAATATTAATTCAATGACACAAACAAACTTATCGGATGCACAAGATTGGTTAAAAACCCTAATTGGACATGAATAAGCCTAGGGAGGACGAAAATGACCTAATTGATCATCCAATGACACAAACGCACATACTGGATGCACAAGATTGGTTAAAAACCCTATTTGGACAAGAATAAGCCTAGGGAGGACGAAAATGGCCTAATTGATCATCCAAGGAAACAAACACACCTATTGGATGCACAAGATTGGTTAAAAACCCTAATTGGAAAAGAATATGCCTAGGGAGGACGAAAATGACCTTATTGATCATCCAATGACACAAACACACCTATTGGATGCACAAGATTGGTTAAAACCCCTAATTGGACAAGAATATGCCTAGGGAGGACGAATATGACCTAAATGTTAATCCAATAACACAAATGAACTTATTGGATGCACAAGATTGGTTAAAAACCCTAATTGGACAAGAATATGCCTAGGGAGGACGAAAATGACCTAAATATTATTTCAATGACACAAACAAACGTATTGGATGCACAAGATTGGTTAAAAACCCTAATTGGACAAGAATATGCCTAGGGAGGACGAAAATGGCCTAATTGATCATCCAAGGACACAAACACACCTATTGGATGCACAAGATTGGTTAAAAACCCTAATTGGACAAGAATATGCCTGGGGAGGACGAAAATGACCTTATTGATCATCCAATGACACAAACACACCTATTGGATGCACAAGATTGGTTAAAACCCCTAATTGGACAAGAATATGCCTAGGGAGGACGAATATGACCTAAATGTTAATCCAATAACACAAATGAACTTATTGGATGCACAAGATTGGTTAAAAACCCTAATTGGACAAGAATAAGCCTAGGGAGAACGAAAATGACCTAAATGTTAATCCAATGACACAACTCAACTTATTGGATGCACAAGATTGGTTAAAATCCCTAATTGGACAAGAATAAGCCTAGGGAGGACGAAAATGACCTAATTGATCATCCAATGACACAGACACACCTATTGGATGCACAAGATTGGTTAAAAACCCTAGTTGGAAAAGAATATGCCTAGGGAGGACGAAAATGACCTAATTGATCATCCAATGACACAAACGCACCTATTGGATGCACAAGATTGGTTAAAAACCCTAGTTGGACCAGAATATGCCAAGGGAGGACGAAAATGACCTAATTGATCATCCAATGACACAAATGAACTTATTGGATGCACAAGATTGGTTAAAAACCCTAATTGGACAAGAATAAGCCTAGGGAGGACGAAAATGACCTAATTGATCATTCAATGACACAAACACACCTATTGGATGCACAAGATTGGTTAAAAACCCTAATTGGACAAGAATATGCCTAGGGAGGACGAAAATGACCTAAATGTTAATCCAATGACACAAATGAACTTATGGGATGCACAAGATTGGTTAAAAACCCTAATTGGACAAGAATATGCCTAGGGAGGACGAAAATGACCTAAATGCTAATCCAATGACACAACTCAACTTATTGGATGCACAAGATTGGTTAAAAACCCTAATTGGGCAAAAATAAGCCTAGGGAGGACGAAAATGACCTAATTGATCATCCAATGACACAAACACACCTATTGGATGCACAAGATTGGTTAAAAACCCTAATTGGACAAGAATAAGCCTAGGGAGGACATAAATGACCTAATTGATCATCCATTGCCACAAACACACCTATTGGATGCACAAGATTGGTTAAAAACCCTAATTGGACAAGAATATGCCTAGGGAGGACGAAAATGACCTAATTGATCATCCAATGACACAAACACACCTATTGGATGCACAAGATTGGTTAAAAACCCTAATTGGACAAGAATATGCCTAGGGAGGACGAAAATGACCTAAATATTAATTCAATGAAACACACAAACTTATTGGATGCACAAGATTGGTTAAAAACCCTAATTGGACAAGAATAAGCCTAGGGAGGACGAAAATGACCTAATTGATCATCCAATGACACAAACACACCTATTGGATGCACAAGATTGGTTAAAAACCCTAATTGGACAAGAATAAGCCTAGGGAGGACGAAAATGACCTAATTGATCATCCAATGACACAAACACACCTATTGGATGCACAAGATTGGTTAAAAACCCTAATTGGACAAGAATAAGCCTAGGGAGGACGAAAATGACCTAATTGATCATCCAATGACACAAACACATCTATTGGAAGCACAAGATTGGTTAGAAACCCTAGTTGGACAAGAATATGCCTAGGGAGGACGAAAATGACCTAATTGATCATCCAATGACACAAATGAACTTATTGGATGCACAAGATTGCTTAAAAACCCTAATTGGACAAAAATAAGCATAGAAAGGACGAAAATGACCTAATTGATCATCCAATGACACAAACACACCTATTGGATGCACAAGATTGGTTAAAAACCCTAATTGGACAAGAATAAGCCTAGGGAGGACGAAAATGACCTAATTGATCATCCAATGACACAAACACACCTATTGGATGCACAAGATTGGTTAAAAACCCTAATTGGACAAGAATAAGCCTAGGGAGGACGAAAATGACCTAATTGATCATCCAATGACACAAACACACCAATTGGATGCACAAGATTGGTTAAAAACCCTAGTTGGACAAGAACATGCCTAGGGAGGACGAAAATGACCAAAATATTAATTCAATGACACAAACAAAGTTATTGGATGCACAAGATTGGTTAAAAACCCTAATTGGACAAGAATAAGCCTAGGGAGGACGAAAATGACCTAATTGATCATCCAATGACACAAACACACCTATTGGATGCACAAGATTGGTTAAAAACCCTAATTGGACAAGAATAAGCCTAGGGAGGACGAAAATGACCTAATTGATCATCCATTGACACAAACACACCTATTGAATGCACAAGATTGGTTAAAAACCCTAATTGGACAAGAATAAGCCTAGGGAGGACGAAAATGACCTAATTGATCATCCAATGACACAAACACACCTATTGGATGCACAAGATTGGTTAAAAACCCTAATTGGACAAGAATAAGCCTAGGGAGGACGAAAATGACCTAATTGATCATCCAATGACACAAATGAACTTATTGGATGCACAAGATTTGTTAAAAACCTTAATTGGACAAGAATAAGCATAGAAAGGACGAAAATGACCTAATTGATCATCCAATGACACAAACACACCTATTGGATGCACAAGATTGGTTAAAAACCCTAATTGGACAAGAATAAGCCTAGGGAGGACGAAAATGACCTAATTGATCATCCAATGACACAAACACACCTATTGGATGCACAAGATTGGTTAAAAACCCTAATTGGACAAGAATAAGCCTAGGGAGGACAACAATGACCTAATTGATCATCCAATGACACAAACACACCTATTGGATGCACAAGAATGGTTAAAAACCCTAATTGGACAAGAATAAGCCTAGGGAGGACGAAAATGACCTAATTGATCATCCAATGACACAAACACACCTATTGGATGCACAAGATTGGTTAAAAACCCTAATTGGACAAGAATAAGCCTAGGGAGGACGAAAATGACCTAATTGATCATCCAATGACACAAACACACCTATTGGATGCACAAGATTGGTTAAAAACCCTAATTGGACAAGAATATGCCTAGGGAGGACGAAAATGACCTAAATGTTAATCCAATGACACAACTCAACCTATTGGATGCACAAGATTGGTTAAAAACCCTAATTGGACAAGAATAAGCCTAGGGAGGACGATAAATGACCTAATTGATCATCCAATGACACAAACACACCTATTGGATGCACAAGATTGGTTAAAAACCCTAATTGGACAAGAATAAGCCTAGGGAGGACGAAAATGACCTAATTGATCATCCAATGACACAAACACACCTATTGGATGCACAAGATTGGTTAAAAACCCTAATTGGACAAGAATAAGCCTAGGGAGGACGAAAATGACCTAATTGGTCATCCAATGAGACAAACACACCTATTGGATGCACAAGATTGGTTAAAAACCCTAACTGGACAAGAATATGCCTAGGGAGGACGAAAATGACCTAAATGTTAATCCAATGACACAAATGAACTTATTGGATGCACAAGATTGGTTAAAAACCCTAATTGGACAAGAATAAGCCTAGGGAGGACGAAAATGACCTAAATGATTATCCAATGACACAACTCAACTTATTGGATGCACAAGATTGGTTAAAAACCCTAATTGGACAAGAATAAGCCTAGGGAGGACGAAAATGACCTAATTGATCATCCAATGACACAAACACACCTATTGGATGCACAAGATTGGTTAAAAACCCTAATTGGACAAGAATATGCCTAGGGAGGACGAAAATGACCTAAATATTAATTCAATGACGCAAAAAAAGTTATTGGATGCACAAGATTGGTTAAAAACCCTAATTGGACAACAATATGCCTAGGGAGGACGAAAATGACCTAAATATTAATTCAATGACATAAACCAACTTATTGGATGCACAAGAATGGTTAAAAACCCTAATTGGACAAGAATATGCCTAGGGAGGGCGAAAATGACCTAATTGATCATCCAATGACACAAACACACCTATTGGATGCACAAGATTGGTTAAAAACCCTAATTGGACAAGAATAAGCCTAGGGAGGACGAAAATGACCTAATTGATCATCCAATGACACAAACACACCTATTGAATGCACAAGATTGGTTAAAAACCCTAATTGGACAAGAATAATAAGCCTAGGGAGGACGAAAATGACCTAATTGATCATCCAATGACACAAACACACCTATTGGATGCACAAGATTGGTTAAAAACCCTAATTGGACAAGAATAAGCCTAGGGAGGACGAAAATGACCTAATTGATTATCCAATAACACAAATGAACTTATTGGATGATCAAGATTGGTTAAAAACCCTAGTTGGACAAGAATATGCCTAGGGAGGACGAAAATGACCTAATTGATCATCCAATGACACAAATGAACTTATTGGATGCACAAGATTGGTTAAAAACCCTAATTGGACAAGAATAAGCCTTGGGAGGACGAAAATGACCTAATTGATCATCCAATGACACAAACACACCTACTGAATGCACAAGATTGGTTAAAAACCCTAATTGGACAAGAATATGCTTAGGGAGGACGAAAATGACCTAAATATTTATTCAATGACACAAACAAACGTATTGGATGCACAAGATTGGTTAAAAACCCTAATTGGACAAGAATAAGCCTAGGGAGGACGAAAATGACCTAAATGTTAATCCAATGACACAATTCAACTTATTGGATGCACAAGATTGGTTAAAAACCCTAATTGGACAAGAATAAGCCTAGGGAGGACGAAAATGACCTAATTGATCATCCAATGACACAAACACACCTATTGGATGCACAAGATTGGTTAAAAACCCTAATTGGGCAAGAATAAGCCTAGGGAGGACGAAAATGACCTAATTGATCATCCAATGACACAAACACACCTATTGGATGCACAAGATTGAATAAAAACCCTAATTGGACAAGAATATGCCTAGGGAGGTGGAAAATGACCTAATTGATCATTCAATGACACAAACAAAGTTATTGGATGCACAAGATTGGTTAAAAACCCTAATTGGACAAGAATAAGCCTAGGGAGGACGAAAATGACCTAAATGTTAATCCAATGACACAATTCAACTTATTGGATGCACAAGATTGGTTAAAAACCCTAATTGGACAAGAATAAGCCTAGGGAGGACGAAAATGACCTAATTGATCATCCAATGACACAAACACACCTATTGGATGCACAAGATTGGTTAAAAACCCTAATTGGACAAGAATAAGCTTATGGAGTACGAAAATGACCTAATTGATCATCCAATGACACAAACACACCTATTGGATGCACAAGATTGGTTTAAAACCCTAGTTGGACAAGAATATGCCTAGTAAGGACGAAAATGACCTAATTGATCATCCAATGACACAAATGAACTTATTGGATGCACAAGATTGGTTAAAAACCCTAATTGGACAAGAATAAGCCTAGGGAGGACGAAAATGACCTAATTGATCATCCAATGACACAAACACACCTATTGGATGCACAAGATTGGTTAAAAACCCTAATTGGACAAGAATAAGCCTAGGGAGGACGAAAATGACCTAATTGATCATCCAATGACACAAACACACCTATTGGATGCACAAGATTTGTTTAAAACCCTAGTTGGACAAGATTATGCCTAGGAAGGACGAAAATGACCTAATTGATCATCCAATGACACAAATGAACTTATTGGATGCACAAGATTGGTTAAAAACCCTAATTGGACAAGAATAAGCCTAGGGAGGACGAAAATGACCTAATTGATCATCCAATGACACAAACACACCTATTGGATGCACAAGATTGGTTAAAAACCCTAATTGGACAAGAATAAGCCTAGGGAGGACGAAAATGACCTAATTGATCATCCAATGACACAAACACACCTATGGGAAACACAAGATTGGTTAAAAACCCTAATTGGACAAGAATAAGCCTAGGGAGGACGAAAATGACCTAATTGATCATCCAATGACACAAATGAACTTATTGGATACACAAGATTTGTTAAAAACCCTAATTGGACAAGAATAAGCCTAGGGAGGACGAAAATGACCTAATTGATCATCCAATGACACAAACACACCTATTGGATGCACAAGATTGGTTAAAAACCCTAATTGGACAAGAATAAGCCTAGGGAGGACGAAAATGACCTAATTGATCATCCAATGACACAAACACACCTATTGGATGCACAAGATTGAATAAAAACCCTAATTGGACAAGAATATGCCTAGGGAGGTGGAAAATGACCTAATTGATCATTCAATGACATCAAACAAAGTTATTGGATGCACAAGATTGGTTAAAAACCCTAATTGGACAAGAATAAGCCTAGGGAGGACGAAAATGACCTAATTGATCATCCAATGACACAAAACACCTATTGGACACACAAGATTAGTTAAAAACCCTAATTGGACAAGAATAAGCCTAGGGAGGACGAAAATGGCCTAATTGATCATCCAATGACACAAACACACCTATTGGATGCACAAGATTGGTTAAAAACCCTAATTGGACAAGAATATGCCTAGGGAGGACGAAAATGACCTAATTGATCATCCAATGACACAAACACACCTATTGGATGCACAAGATTGGTTAAAAATCCCTAATTGGACAAGAATATGCCTAGGGAGGACGAAAATGACCTAAATATTAATTCAATGACACAAACAAACTTATTGGATGCACAAGATTGGTTAAAAACGCTAATGGGACAAGAATAAGCCTAGGGAGGACGAAAATGACCTAATTGATCATCCAATGACACAAACACACCTATTGGATGCACAAGATTGGTTAAAAACCCTAATTGGACAAGAATAAGCCTAGGGAGGACGAAAATGACCTAATTGATCATCCAATGACACAAACACACCTATTGGATGCAAGATTGGTTAAAAACCCTAATTGGACAAGAATAAGCCTAGGGAGGACAAAAATGACCTAATTAATCATCCAATGACACAAACACACCTATTGGATGCACAAGATTGGTTAAAAACCGTAGTTGGACAAGAATAAGCCTAGGGAGGACGAAAATGACCTAAATGTTAATCCACTGACACAAATGAACTTATGGGATGCTCAAGATTGGTTAAAAATCCTAATTGGACAAGAATAAGCCTAGGGAGGACGAAAATGACCTAAATGCTAATCCAATGACACAACTCAACTTATTGGATGCACAAGATTGGTTAAAAACCCTAATTGTGCAAGAATAAGCCTAGGGAGGACGAAAATGACCTAATTGATCATCCAATGACACAAACACACCTATTGGATGCACAAGATTGGATAAAAACCCTAATTGGACAAGAATAAGCCTAGGGAGGACGAAAATGACCTAAATATTAATTCAATGACACAAACAAAGTTATTGGATGCACAAGATTGATTAAAAACCCTAATTTGACAAGAATAAGTCTAGGTAGGATGAAAATGACTTAATTGATCATCCAATGACACAAACACACCTATTGGATGCACAAGATTGGTTAAAAACCCTAATTGGACAAGAATAAGCCTAGGGAGGACGAAAATGACCTAATTGATCATCCAATGACACAAACACACCTATTGGATGCACAAGATTGGTTAAAAACCCTAATTGGACAAGAATATGCCAAGGGAGGACGAAAATGACCTAAATATTAATTCAATGACATAAAGAAACTTTTTGGATGCACAAGATTGGTTAAAAACCCTAATTGGACCAGAATAAGCCTAGGGAGGACGAAAATGACCTAATTGATCATCCAATGACATAAACAAAGTTATTGGATGCACAAGATTGGTTAAAAACCCTAATTGGACAAGAATAAGCCTAGGGAGGAAGAAAATGACCTAATTGATCATCCAATGACACAAACACACCTATTGGATGCACAAGATTGGTTAAAAACCCTAATTGGACAAGAATAAGCCTAGGGAGGACGAAAATGACCTAATTGATCATCCAATGACACAAACACACCTATTGGATGCACAAGATTGGTTAAAAACCCTAATTGGACAAGAATATGCCTAGGGAGGATGAAAATGACCTAATTGATCATCCAATGACACAAACACACCAATTGGATGCACAAGATTCGTTAAAAACCCTAATTGGACAAGAATATGCATAGGGAGGTCGAAAATGACCTAATTGATCATCCAATGACACAAACACACCTATTGGATGCACAAGATTGGTTAAAAACCCTAATTGGACAAGAATATGCCTAGGGAGGACGAAAATGACCTAATTGATCATCCAATGACACAAACACACCTATTGGATGCACAAGATTGGTTAAAAACCCTAATTGGACAAGAATAAGCCTAGGGAGGACGAAAATGACCTAATTGATCATCCAATGACACAAACACACCTATTGGATGCACAAGATTGGTTAAAAACCCTAATTGGACAAGAATAAGCCTTCGAAGGACGAAAATGACCTAATTGATCATTCAATGACACAAACACACCTATTGGATGCACAAGATTGGTTAAAAACCCTAATTGGACAAGAATAAGCCTATGGAGGACGAAAATGAACTAATTGATCATCGAATGACACAAACACACCTATTGGATGCACAAGATTGGTTAAAAACCCTAATTGGACAAGAATATGCCTAGGGAGGACGAAAATGACCTAATTGATCATCCAATGACACAAACACACCTATTGGATGCACAAGATTGGTTAAAAACCCTAATTGGACAAGAATATGACTAGGGAGGACGAAAATGACCTAAATATTAATTCAATGACACAAACAAACTTATCGGATGCACAAGATTGGTTAAAAACCCTAATTGGACAAGAATAAGCCTAGGGAGGACGAAAATGACTTAATTGATCCTCCAATGACACAAACACACCTATTAGACGCACAAGATTGGTTAAAAACCCTAATTGTTCAAGAATAAGCCTAGGGAGGACGAAAATGACCTAAATGTTAATCCAATGACACAACTCAACTTATTGGATGCACAAGATTGGTTAAAAACCCTAATTGTACAAGAATAAGCCTAGGGAGGACGAAAATGACCTAATTGATCATCCAATGACACAAACACACCTATTGGATGCACAAGATTGGTTAAAAACCCTAATTGGACAAAAATAAGCCTAGGGAGGACGAAAATGGCCTAATTGATCATCCAATGACACAAACACACCTATTGGATGCACAAGATTGGTTAAAAACCCTAATTGGACAAGAATATGCCTAGGGAGGACGAAAATGACCTAATTGATCATCCAATGACACAGACATACCTATTGGATGCACAAGATTGGTTAAAAACCCTAATTAAACAAGAATATGCCTAGGTAGGACGAAAATGACCTAATTGATCATCCAATGACACAAACACACCAATTGGATGCACAAGATTGGTTAAAAACCCTAATTGGACAAGAATAAGCCTAGGGAGGACGAAAATGACCTAATTGATCATCCAATGACACAAACACACCTATTGGATGCACAAGATTGGTTAAAAACCCTAATTGGACAAGAATATGCATAGGGAGGACCAAAATGACCTAATTGATCATCCAATGACACACACACACCTATTGGATGCACAACATTGGTTAAAAACCCTAATTGGACAAGAATAAGCTTAGGGAGGACGAAAATGACCTAATTGATCATCCAATGACACAAACACACCTATTGGATGCACAAGATTGGTTAAAAACCCTAATTGGACAAGAATAAGCTTAGGGAGGACGAAAATGACCTAATTGATCATCCAATGACACAAACTAATCTATTGGATGCACAAGATTGGTTAAAAACCCTAATTGGACAAGAATAAGCCTAGGGAGGACGAAAATGACCTAATTGATCATCCAATGACACAAACACACCTATTGGATGCACAAGATTGGTTAAAAACCCTAATTGGACAAGAATAAGCCTGGGGAGGAAGAAAATGACCTAATTGATCATCCAATGACAAAAACACACCTATTGGATGCACAAGATTGGTTAAAAACCCTAATTGGACAAGAATAAGCCTAGGGAGGACGAAAATGACCTAATTGATCATCCAATGACACAAACACACCTATTGGATGCACAAGATTGGTTAAAAACCCTAATTGGACAAGAATAAGCCTAGGGAGGACGAAAATGACCTAATTGATCATCCAATGAAACAAACACACCTATTGGATGCACAAGATTGGTTAAAAACCCTAATTAGACAAGAATAAGCCTAGGGAGGACGAAAATGACCTAATTGATCATCCAATGACACAAACACACCTATTGGATGCACAAGATTGGTTAAAAATCCTAATTGGACAAGAATAAGCCTAGGGAGGATAAAAATGACCTAATTGATCATCCAATGACACAAACACACCTATTGGATGCACAAGATTGGTTAAAAACCCTAATTGGACAAGAATAAGCCTAGGGAGGACGAAAATGACCTAATTGATCATCCAATGACACAAACACACCTATTGGATGCACAAGATTGGTTAAAAACCCTAATTGGACAAGAATAAGCCTAGGGAGGACGAAAATGACCTAATTGATCATCCAATCACACAAACACACCTATTGGATGCACAAGATTGGTTAAAAACCATAGTTGGACATGAATATGCCTAGGGAGGATGAAAATGACCTAATTGATCATCCAATGACACAAATGAACTTATTGGATGCACAAGATTGGTTAAAAACACTAATTGGACAAAAATAAGCCTAGGGAGGACAAAAATGACCTAATTGATCATCCAATGACACAAACACACCTATTGGATGCACAAGATTGGTTAAAAACCCTAATTGGACAAGAATAAGCCTAGGGAGGACGAAAATGACCTAATTGATCATCCAATGACACAAACACACCTATTGGATGCACAAGATTGGTTAAAAACCCTAATTGGACAAGAATAAGCCTAGGGAGGACGAAAATGACCTAATTGATCATCCAATGACACAAACACACCTATTGGATGCACAAGATTGGTTAAAAACCCTAATTGGACAAGAATAAGCCTAGGGAGGACGAAAATGACCTAATTGATCATCCAATGACACAAACACATCTATTGGAAGCACAAGATTGGTTAGAAACCCTAGTTGGACAAGAATATGCCTAGGGAGGACGAAAATGACCTAATTGATCATCCAATGACACAAATGAACTTATTGGATGCACAAGATTGCTTAAAAACCCTAATTGGACAAAAATAAGCATAGAAAGGACGAAAATGACCTAATTGATCATCCAATGACACAAACACACCTATTGGATGCACAAGATTGGTTAAAAACCCTAATTGGACAAGAATAAGCCTAGGGAGGACGAAAATGACCTAATTGATCATCCAATGACACAAACACACCTATTGGATGCACAAGATTGGTTAAAAACCCTAATTGGACAAGAATAAGCCTAGGGAGGACGAAAATGACCTAATTGATCATCCAATGACACAAACACACCTATTGGATGCACAAGATTGGTTAAAAACCCTAATTGGACAAGAATAAGCCTAGGGAGGACGAAAATGACCTAATTGATCATCCAATGACAGAAACACACCGATTGGATTCACAAGATTGGTTAAAAACCCTAATTCGACAAGAATATGCCTAAGGAGGACGAAAATGACCTAAATATTAATTCAATGACACAAACAAAGTTATTGGATGCACAAGATTGGTTAAAAACCCTAATTGGACAAGAATAAGCCTTGGGATGATGAAAATGACCTAATTGATCATCCAATGACACAAACACACCTATTGGATGCACAAGATTGGTTAAAAACCCTAATTGGACAAGAATAAGCCTAGGGAGGACGAAAATGACCTAATTGATCATCCAATGACACAAACACACCTATTGGATGCACAAGATTGGTTAAAAACCCTAATTGGACAAGAATAAGCCTAGGGAGGACGAAAATGACCTAATTGATCATCCAATGACACAAACACACCTATTGGATGCACAAGATTGGTTAAAAACCCTAATTGGACAAGAATAAGCCTAGGGAGGACCATAATGACCTAATTGATCATCCAATGACACAAACACACCTATTGGAAGCACCAGATTTGTTAAAAACCCTTGTTGGACAAGAATATGCCTAGGGAGGACAAAAATGACCTAATTGATCATCCAATGACACAAACACAACTATTGGATGCACAAGATTGGTTAAAAACCCTAATTGGACAAGAATATGCCTTGGGAGGACGAAAATGACCTAAATATTAATTCAATGACACAAACAAACTTATTGGATGCACAAGATTGGTTAAAAACCCTAATTGGACAAGAATAAGCCTAGGGAGGACGAAAATGACCTAATTGATCATCCAATGACACAAACACACCTATTGGATGCACAAGATTGGTTAAAAACCCTAATTGGACAAGAATATGCCTTGGGAGGACGAAAATGACCTGAATATTAATTCAATGACACAAACAAACTTATTGGATTCACAAGATTGGTTAAAAACCGTAATTGGACAAGAATAAGCCTAGGGAGGACGAAAATGACCTAATTGATCATCCAATGACACAAACACACCTATTGGATGCACAAGATTGGTTAAAAACCCTAATTGGACAAGAATAAGCCTAGGGAGGACGAAAATGACCTAATTGATCATCCAATGACACAAACACACCTATTGGATGCACAAGATTGGTTAAAAACCCTAATTGGACAAGAATATGCCTAGGGAGGACGAAAATGACCTAATTGATCATCCAATGACACAAACACGCCAATTGGATGCACAAGATTGGTTAAAAACCCTAATTGGACAAGAATAAGCCTAGGGAGGACGAAAATGACCTAAATATTAATTCAATGACACAAAAAAACTTATTGGATGCACAAGATTGGTTAAAAACCCTAATTGGACAAGAATAAGCCTAGGGAGGACGACAATGACCTAATTGATCATCCAATGACACAAACACACCTATTGGACGCACAAGATTGGTTAAAAACCCTAATTGGACAAGAATAGGCCTAGGGAGGATGACAATGACCTAATTGATCATCCAATGACGCAAACACACCTATTGGATGCACAAGATTGGTTAAAAACCCTAATTGGTCAAGAATATGCCTAGGGAGGACGAATATGACCTAAATGTTAATTCAATGACAAAAACGAACTTATTGGATGCACAACATTGGTTAAAAACCCTAATTGGACAAGAATATGCCTAAGGAGGACGAAAATGACCTAAATATTAATTCAATGACACAAACAAACTTATTGGATGCACAAGATTGGTTAAAAACGCTAATGGGACAAGAATAAGCCTAGGGAGGACGAAAATGACCTAATTGATCATCCAATGACACAAACACACCTATTGGATGCACAAGATTGGTTAAAAACCCTAATTGGAAAAGAATATGCCTAGGGAGGATGAAAATGACCTAATTGATCTTCTAATGACACAAACACACCTATTGGATGCACAAGATTGGTTAAAAACCCTAATTGGACAAGAATAAGCCTAGGGAGGACGAAAATGACCTAATTGATCATCCAATGACACAAACACACCTATTGGATGCACAAGATTGGTTAAAAACCCTAATTGGACAAGAATATGCCTACGGAGGACGAAAATGACCTAATTGATTATTCAATGATACAAATGAACTCATTGGATGCACAAGATTGGTTAAAAACCCTAATTGGACAAGAATAAGCCATGGGAGGACGAAAATGACCTAATTGATCATCCAATGACACAAACACACCTATTGGATGCACAAGATTGGTTAAAAA
>JBBPBR010001524.1:0-18790 GCA_037974775.1 Cicer pinnatifidum | reverse complement strand
CAATGACACAAACAAACTTATTGGATGCACAAGATTGGTTAAAAACCCTAATTGGACAAGAATATGCCTAGGGAGGACGAAAATGACCTAAATATTAATTCAATGACACAAACAAAGTTATTGGATGCACAAGATTGGTTAAAAACCCTAATTGGACAAGAATAAGCCTAGGGAGGACGAAAATGACCTAATTGATCATCCAATGACACAAACACACCTATTGGATGCACAAGATTGGTTAAAAACCCTAATTGGACAAGAATATGCCTAGGGAGGACGAAAATGACCTAAATATTAATTCAATGACACAAACAAAGTTATTGGATGCACAAGATTGGTGAAAAACCCTAATTGGACAAGAATAAGCCTAGGGGGAACGAAAATGACCTAATTGATCATCCAATGACACAAACACACCTATTGGATGCACAAGATTGGTTAAAAACCCTAATTGGACAAGAATATGCCTAGGGAGGACGAAAATGACCTAAATATTAATTCAATGACACAAACAAAGTTATTGGATGCACAAGATTGGTTAAAAACCCTAATTGGACAAGAATAAGCCTAGGGAGGACGAAAATGACCTAATTGATCATCCAATGACACAAACACACCTATTGGATGCACAAGATTGGTTAAAAACCCTAATTGGACAAGAATAAGCCTAGGGAGGACGAAAATGACCTAATTGATCATCCAATGACACAAACACACCTATTGGATGCACAAGATTGGTTAAAAACCCTAATTGCACAAGAATATGCCTAGGGAGAACGAAAATGACCTAAATTGATCATCCAATGACACAAACAGACCTATTGGATGCACAAGATTGGTTAAAAACCCTAATTGGACAAGAATATGCCTAGGGAGGACGAAAATGACCTAATTGATCATCCAATGACACAAACACACCTATTGGATGCACAAGATTGGTTAAAAACCCTAATTGGACAAGAATAAGCCTAGGGAGAACAAAATGACCTAAATGTTAATACAATGACATAAACACACCTATTGGATGCACAAGATTGGTTAAAAACCCTAATTGGACAAGAATAAGCCTAGGGAGGACGAAAATGACCTAATTGATCATCCAATGACACAAACACACCTATTGGATGCACAAGATTGGTTAAAAACCCTAATTGGACAAGAATAAGCCTAGGGAGGACGAAAATGACCTAATTGATCATCCAATGACACAAACACACCTATTGGATGCACAAGATTGGTTAAAATTCCTAATTGGACAAGAATAAGCCTAGGGAGGACAAAAATGACCTAATTGATCATCCAATGATACAAACACACCTATTGGATGCACAAGATTGGTTAAAAACCCTAATTGGACAAGAATAAGCCTAGGGAGGACGAAAATGACCTAATTGATCATCCAATGACACAAACACACCTATTGGATGCACAAGATTGGTTAAAAACCCTAGTTGGACTAGAATATGCCTAGGGAGGACGAAAATGACCTAATTGATCATCCAATGACACAAATGAACTTATTGGATGCACAAGATTGGTTAAAAACCCTAGTTGGACAAGAATATGCCTAGGGAGGACGAAAATGACCTAATTGATCATCCAATGACACAAACACACCTATTGGATGCACAAAATTGGTTAAAAACCCTAATTGGACAAGAATATGCCTAGGGAGGACGAAAATGACCTAAATATTAGTTCAATGAAACAAACAAACTTATTGGATGCACAAGATTGGTTAAAAACCCTAATTGGACAAGAATAAGCATAGGGAGGACGGAAATGACCTAATTGATCTTCCAATGACACAAACACACCTATTGGATGCACAAGATTGGTTAAAAACCCTAATTGGACAAGAATATGCCTAGGGAGGACGAAAATGACCTAAATGTTAATCCAATGACACAAATTAACTTATTGGATGCACAAGATTGGTTAAAAACCCTAATTGGACAAGAATAAGCCTAGGGAGGACGAAAATGACCTAATTGATCATCCAATGACACAAACACACCTATTGGATGCACAAGATTGGTTAAAAACCCTAATAGGACAAGAATATGCCTAGGGAGGACGAAAATGACCTAAATATTAGTTCAATGAAACAAACAAACTTATTGGATGCACAAGATTGGTTAAAAACCCTAATTGGACAAGAATAAGCATAGGGAGGACGAAAATGACCTAATTGATCATCCAATGACACAAACACACCTATTGGATGCACAAGATTGGTTAAAAACCCTAATTGGACAAGAATATGCCTAGGGAGGACGAAAATGACCTAAATGTTAATCCAATGACACAAATTAACTTATTGGATGCATAAGATTGGTTAAAAACCCTAATTGGACGAGAATAAGCCTAGGGAGGACGAAAATGACCTAATTGATCATCCAATGACACAAACACACCTATTGGATGCACAAGATTGGTTAAAAACCCTAACTGGACAAGAATATGCCTAGGGAGGACGAAAATGACCTAATTGATCATCCAATGACACAAACACACCTATTGGATGCACAAGATTGGTTAAAAACCCTAATTGGACAAGAATAAGCCTAGGGAGGACGAAAATAACCTAATAGATCACCCAATGACACAAACACACCTATTGGATGCACAAGATTCGTTAAAAACCCTAATTGGACAAGAATATGCCTAGGGAGGACGAAAATGACCTAATTGATCATCCAATGACACAAACACACCTATTGGATGCACAAGATTGGTTAAAAACCCTAATTGGACAAGTATATGCCTAGGGAGGACGAAAATGACCTAATTGTTAATCCAATGACACAAATGAACCTATTGGATGCACAAGATTCGTTAAAAACCCTAATTGGACAAGAATATGCCTAGGGAGGACGAAAATGACCTAATTGATCATCCAATGACACAAACACACCTATTGGATGCACAAGATTGGTTAAAAACCCTAATTGGACAAGAATAAGCCTAGGAAGGACGAAAATGACATAATTGATCATCCAATGACACAAACACACCTATTGGATGCACAAGATTGGTTAAAAACCCTAATTGGACAAGAATAAGCCTAGGGAGGACGAAAATGACCTAAATGTTAATCCAATGACACAACTCAACTTATTGGATGCACAAGATTGGTTAAAAATCCTAATTGGACAAGAATAAGCCTAGGGAGTACGAAAATGACCTAATTGATCATCCAATGACACAAACACACCTATTGGATGCACAAGATTGGTTAAAAACCCTAATTGGACAAGAATAAGCCTAGGGAGGCCGAAAATGACCTAATTGATCATCCAATGACACAAACACACCTATTGGATGCACAAGATTGGTTAAAAACCCTAATTGGACCAGAATAAGCCTAGGGAGGACGAAAATGACCTAATTGATCATCCAATGACACAAACACACCTATTGGATGCACAAGATTGGTTAAAAACCCTAATTGGACAAGATTATGCCTAGGGAGGACGAAAATGACCTAATTGATCATCCAATGACACAAACACACCTATTGGATGGACAAGATTGGTTAAAAACCCTAATTGGACAAGAATAAGCCTAGGGAGGACGAAAATGACCTAATTGATCATCCAATGACACAAACACACCTATTGGATGCACAAGATTGGTTAAAAACCATAATTGGACAAGAATATGCCTAGGTAGGACGAAAATGACCTAAATGTAAATCCAATGACACAAATGAACTTATTGGATGCACAAGATTGGTTAAAAACCCTAATTGGACAATAATAAGCCTAGGGAGGACGAAAATGACCTAAATATTAATCCAATGACACAACTCAACTTATTGGATGCACAAGATTGGTTAAAAACCCTAATTGGACAAGAATAAGCCTAGGGAGGACGAAAATGACCTAATTGATCATCCAATGACACAAACACACCTATTGGATGCACAAGATTGGTTAAAAACCCTAGTTGGACAAGAATATGCCTAGGGAGGACGAAAATGACCTAATTGATCATCCAATAACACAAATGAACTTATTGGATTCACAAGATTGGTTAAAACCCCTAATTGGACAAGAATAAGCCTAGGGAGGACGAAAATGACCTAATTGATCATCCAATGACACAAACACACCTATTGAATGCACAAGATTGGTTAAAAACCCTAATTGGACAAGAATATGCCAAGGGAGGACGAAAATGACCAAAATGTTAATCCAATGACACAAATGAACTTATTGGATGCACAAGATTGGTTAAAAACCCTAATTGGACAAGAATAAGCCTAGGGAGGACGAAAATGACCTAATTGATCATCCAATGACACAAACACACCTATTGGATGCACAAGATTGATTAAAAACCCTAATTGGACAAGAATATGCCTAGGGAGGACGAAAATGACCTAAATGTTAATCCAATGACACAAATTAACATATTGGATGCACAAGATTGGTTAAAAACCCTAATTGGACAAGAATAAGCCTAGGGAGGACGAAAATGACCTAATTGATCATCCAATGACACAAACACACCTATTGGATGCACAAGATTGGTTAAAAACCCTAACTGGACAAGAATATGCCTAGGGAGGACGAAAATGACCTAATTGATCATCCAATGACACAAACACACTTATTGGATGCACAAGATTGGTTAAAAACCCTAATTGGACAAGAATATGCCTGGGGAGGACGAATATGACCTAAATGTTAATCCAATAACACAAATGAACTTATTGGACGCACAAGATTGGTTAAAAACCCAAATTGGACAAGAATAAGCCTAGGGAGGACGAAAATGACCTAATTGATCATCCAATGACACAAACACACCTATTGGAGGCACAAGATTGGTTAAAAACCCAAGTTGGACAAGAATAAGCCTAGGGAGGACGAAAATGACCTAATTGATCATCCGATGACACAAACGAACTTATTGGATGCACAAGATTGGTTAAAAACCCTAATTGGACAAGAATAAGCCTAGGGAGGACGAAAATGACCTAATTGATCATCCAATGACACAAACACACCTATTGGATGCACAAGATTGGTTAAAAACCCTAATTGGACAAGATGATGCCTAGGGAGGACGAAAATGAACTAAATATTAATTCAATGACACAAACAAACTTATTGGATGCACAAGATTGGTTAAAAACCCTAATTGGACAAGAATAAGCCTAGGGAGGACGAAAATGAGCAAATTGATCATCCAATGACACAAACACACCTATTGGATGCACAAGATTGGTTAAAAACCCTAATTGGACAAGAATAAGCCTAGGGAGGACGAAAATGACCTAATTGATCATCCAATGACACAAACACACCTATTGGATGCACAAGATTGGTTAAAAACCCTAATTGGACAAGAATAAGCCTAGGGAGGACGAAAATGACCTAATTGATCATCCAATGACACAAACACACCTATTGGATGCACAAGATTGGTTAAAAACCCTAATTGGACAAGCATAAGCCTAGGTAGGACGAAAATGACCTAATTGATCATCCAAAGACACAAACACATCTATTGGATGCACAAGATTGGTTAAAAACCCTAGTTGGACAAGAATATACCTAGGGAGGACGAAAATGACCTAATTGATCATCCAATGAGACAAATGAACTTATTGGATGCACAAGATTGGTTAAAAACCCTAATTGGACAAGACTAAGCCTAGGGAGGACGAAAAGGACCTAATTGATCATCCAATGACACAAACACACCTATTGGATGCACAAGATTGGTTAAAAACCCTAATTGGACAAGAATAAGCCTAGGGAGGACGAAAATAACTTAATTGACCATCCAATGACACAAACACACCTATTGGATGCACAAGATTGGTTAAAAACCCTAATTGGACAAGAATAAGCCTAGGGAGGACGAAAATGACCTAATTGATCATCCAATGACACAAACACACCTATTGGATGCACAAGATTGGTTAAAAACCCTAATTGGACAAGAATATGCCTAGGGAGGACGAAAATGACCTAAATATTAATCCAATGACACAAACCAACTTATTGGATGCACAAGATTGGTTAAAAACCCTAATTGGACAAGAATAAGCCTAGGGAGGACGAAAATGACCTAATTGATCATCCAATGACACAAACACACCTATTGGATGCACAAGATTGGTTAAAAACCCTAATTGGACAAGAATATGCCTAGGGAGGACGAAAATGACATAAATATTAATTCAATGAAACAAACAAACTTATTGGATGCACAAGATTGGTTAAAAACCCTAATTGGACAAGAATAAGC
Source organism: Cicer pinnatifidum (assembly GCA_037974775.1). Taxonomy (NCBI): domain Eukaryota; kingdom Viridiplantae; phylum Streptophyta; class Magnoliopsida; order Fabales; family Fabaceae; genus Cicer; species Cicer pinnatifidum. The sequence goes on along the minus strand of JBBPBR010001524.1, from coordinate 12,523 downwards.
ATAGGGAGGACGAAAATGACCTAATTGATCATCCAATGACACAAACACACCTATTGGATGCACAAGATTGGTTAAAAATCCTAATTGGACAAGAATATGCCTAGGGAGGACGAATATGACCTAAATGTTAATTCAATGACAAAAACGAACTTATTGGATGCACAACATTGGTTAAAAACCCTAATTGGACAAGAATATGCCTAAGGAGGACGAAAATGACCTAAATATTAATTCAATGACACAAACAAACTTATTGGATGCACAAGATTGGTTAAAAACGCTAATGGGACAAGAATAAGCCTAGGGAGGACGAAAATGACCTAATTGATCATCCAATGACACAAACACACCTATTGGATGCACAAGATTGGTTAAAAACCCTAATTGGACAAGAATATGCCTAGGGAGGATGAAAATGACCTAATTGATCTTCTAATGACACAAACACACCTATTGGATGCACAAGATTGGTTAAAAACCCTAATTGGACAAGAATAAGCCTAGGGAGGACGAAAATGACCTAATTGATCATCCAATGACACAAACACACCTATTGGATGCACAAGATTGGTTAAAAACCCTAATTGGACAAGAATATGCCTACGGAGGACGAAAATGACCTAATTGATCATTCAATGATACAAATGAACTCATTGGATGCACAAGATTGGTTAAAAACCCTAATTGGACAAGAATAAGCCATGGGAGGACGAAAATGACCTAATTGATCATCCAATGACACAAACACACCTATTGGATGCACAAGATTGGTTAAAAACCCTAATTCGACAAGAATATGCCTAGGGAGGACGAAAATGACCTAAATGTTAATCCAATGACACAAATGAACTTATTGGATGCACAATATTGGTTAAAAACCCTAATTGGACAAGAATAAGCCTAGGGAGGACGAAAATGACCTAAATGTTAATCCAATGACACAATTCAACTTATTGGATGCACAAGATTGGTTAAAAACCCTAATTGGACAAGAATAAGCCTAGGGAGGACGAAAATGACTTAATTGATCATCCAATGACACAAACACACCTATTGGATGCACAAGATTGGTTAAAAACCCTAATTGAACAAGAATATGCATAGGGAGGACGAAAATGACCTAAATGTAAATCCAATGACACAAATGAACTTATTGGATGCACAAGATTGGTTAAAAACCCTAATTGGACAATATTAAGCCTAGGGAGGACGAAAATGACCTAAATATTAATCCAATGACACAACTCAACTTATTGGATGCACAAGATTGGTTAAAAACCCTAATTGGACAAGAATAAGCCTAGGGACGACGAAAATGATCTAATTGATCATCCAATGACACAAACACACCTATTGGATGCACAAGATTGGTTAAAAACCCTAATTGGACAAGAATAAGCCTAGGGAGGACGAAAATGACCTAAATGTTAATCCAATGACACAACTCAACTTATTGGATGCACAAGATGGGTTGAAAACCCTAATTGGACAAGGATAAGCCTAGGGAGGACGAAAATGACCTAAGTGATCATCCAATGACACAAACACACCTATTGGATGCACAAGATTCGTTAAAAACCCTAATTGGACAAGAATATGCCTAGGGAGGATGAAAATGACCTAATTGATCATCCAATGACACAAACACACCTATTGGATGCACAAGATTGGTTAAAAACCCTAATTGGACAAGAATATGCCTAGGGAGGACGAAAATGACCTAAATATTAATTCAATGAAACAAACAAACTTATTGGATGCACAAGATTGGTTAAAAACCCTAATTAGAAAAGAATAAGTCCAGGGAAGACGAAAATGACCTAATTGATCATCAAATGAAACAAACACACCTATTGGATGCACAAGATTGGTTAAAAACCCTAATTGGACAAGAATATGCCTAGGGAGGACGAAAATGACCTAAATATTAATTCAATGACACAAACAAAGTTAATGGATGCACAAGATTGGTTAAAAACCCTAATTGGACAAGAATAAGCCTAGGGAGGACGTAAATGACCTAATTGATCATCCAATGACACAAACACACCTATTGGATGCACAAGATTGGTTAAAAACCCTAATTGGACAAGAATAAGCCTAGGGAGGACGAAAATGACCTAATTGATCATCCAATGACACAAACACACCTATTGGATGCACAAGATTGGTTAAAAACCCTAATTGGACAAGAATATGCCTAGGGAGGACGAAAATGACCTTAATATTAATTCAATAACACAAACAAAGTTATTGGATGCACAAGATTGGTTAAAAACCCTAATTGGACAAGAATAAGCCTAGGGAGGACGTAAATGACCTAATTGATCATCCAATGACACAAACACACCTATTGGATGCACAAGATTGGTTAAAAACCCTAATTGGACAAGAATATGCCTAGGGAGAATGAAAATGACCTAATTATCATCCAATGACACAAACACACCTATTGGATGCACAAGATTGGTTAAAAACCCTAATTGGACAAGAATAAGCCTAGGGAGGACGAAAATAACCTAATTGATCATCCAATGACACAAACACACCTATTGGATGCACAAGATTGGTTAAAAATCCTGATTGGACCAGAATATGCCTAGGGAGGACGAAAATGACCTAAATGTTAATCCAATGACACAAATGAACTTATTGGATGCACAAGATTGGTTAAAAACCCTAATTGGACAAGAATAAGCCTAGGAAGGACGAAAATGACCTAAATGTTAATCCAATGACACAACTCAACTTATTGGATGCACAAGATTGGTTAAAAACCCTAATTGGACAAGAATAAGCCTATGGAGGACGAAAATGACCTAATTGATCATCCAATGACACAAACACACCTATTGGTTGTACAAGATTGGTTAAAACCCTAATTAGACAAGAATAAGCCTAGGGAGGACGAAAATGACCTAAATGTTAATCCAATGACACAACTCAACTTATTGGATGCGCAAGATTGGTTAAAAACCCTAATTGGACAAGAATAAGCCTAGGGAGGACGAAAATGACCTAATTGATCATCCAATGACACAAACACACCTATTGGATGCACAAGATTGGTTAAAAACCCTAATTGGACAAGAATATGCCTAGGGAGAACGAAAATAACCTAATTGATCATCCAATGACTCAAACATACCTATTGGATGCACAAGATTGGTTAAAAACCCTAATTGGACAAGAATATGCCTAGGGAGGACAAAAATGACCTAATTGATCATCCAATGACACAAACACACCTATTGGATGCACAAGATTGGTTAAAAACCCTAATTGGACAAGAATATGCCTAGGGAGGACGAAAATGACCTAAATGTTAATTCAATGACACAAATGAACTTATTGGATGCACAAGATTGGTTAAAAACCCTAATTGGACTAGAATAAGCCTAGGGAGGACGAAAATGACCTAATTGATCATCCAATGACACAAACACACCTATTGGATGCACAAGATTGGTTAAAAACCCTAATTGGACAAGAATAAGCCTAGGGAGGACGGAAATGACCTAATTGATCATCCAATGCCACAAACACACCTATTGGATGCACAAGATTGGTTAAAAACCCTAGTTGGACAAGAATATGCCTAGGGAGGACGAAAATGACCTAATTGATCATCCAATGACACAAACACACCTATTGGATGCACAAGATTGGTTAAAAACCCTAATTGGACAAGAATAAACCTAGGGAGGACGAAAATGACCTAAATGTGAATCCAATGACACAACTCAACTTATTGGATGCACAAGATTGGTTAAAAACCCTAATTGGACAAGAATATGCCTAGGGAGGACGAAAATGACCTAATTGATCATCCAATGACACAAACACACCTATTGGATGCACAAGATTTGTTAAAAACCCAAATTGGACAAGAATAAGCCTAGGGAGGACGAAAATGACCTAATTGATCATCGAATGACACAAACACACCTATTGGATGCACAAGATTGGTTAAAAACCCTAATTGGACAAGAATAAGCCTAGGGAGGACGAAAATGACCTAAATGTTAATCCAATGACACAACTCAACTTATTGGATGCACAAGATTGGTTAAAAACCCTAATTGGGTAAGAATAAGCCTATGGAGGACGAAAATGACCTAATTGATCATCCAATGACACAAACACACCTATTGGATGCACAAGATTGGTTAAAAACCCTAATTGGACAAGAATAAGCCTAGGGAGGACGAAAATGACCTAATTGAACATCCAATGACACAAACACACCAATTGGATGCACAAGATTCGTTAAAAACCCTAATTGGACAAGAATATGCCTAGGGAGGACGAAAATGACCTAATTGATCATCCAATGACACAAACACACCTATTGGATGCACAAGATTGGTTAAAAACCCTAATTGGACAAGAATATGCCTAGGGAGGACGAAAATGACCTAATTGATTATCCAATGACACAAACACACCTATTGGACGCACAAGATTGGTTAAAAACCCTAATTGGACAAGAATATGCCTACGGAGGACGAAAATGACCTAATTGATCATCCAATGACACAAACACACCTATTGGATGCACAAGATTGGTTAAAAACCCTAATTGGACAAGAATAAGCCTAGGGAGGACGTAAATGACCTAATTGATCATCCAATAACACAAACACACCTATTGGATGCACAAGATTGGTTAAAAACCCTAATTGGACAAGAATAAGCCTAGGGAGGACGAAAATGACGTAATTGATCATCCAATGAAACAAACACATCTATTGGATGCACAAGATTCGTTAAAAACCCTAATTGGACAAGAATATGCCTAGGGAGGACGAAAATGACCTAATTGATCATCCAATGACACAAACACACCTATTGGATGCACAAGATTGGTTAAAAACCCTAATTGGACAAGAATATGCCGAGGGAGGACGAAAATACCCTAATTGATCATCCAATGACACAAACACACCTATTGGATGCACAAGATTGGTTAAAAACCCTAATTGCATAAGAATATGCCTAGGGAGGACGAAAATGACCTAAATGTTAATCCAATGACACAACTCAACTTATTGGATGCACAAGATTGGTTTAAAACCCTAATTGGACAAGAATAATCCTAGGGAGGACGAAAATGACCTAATTGATCATCCAATGACACAAACACACCAATTGGATGCACAAGATTCGTTAAAAACCCTAATTGGACAAGAATATGCCTAGGGAGGACGAAAATGACCTAATTGATCATCCAATGACACAAACACACCTATTGGATGCACAAGATTGGTTAAAAACCCTAATTGGACAAGAATATGCCGAGGGAGGACGAAAATAACCTAATTGATCATCCAATGACACAAACACACCTATTGGATGCACAAGATTGGACAAAAACCCTAATTGCACAAGAATATGCCTAGGGAGGACGAAAATGACCTAAATGTTAATCCAATGACACAAATGAACTTATTGGATGCACAAGATTGGTTAAAAACCCTAATTGGACAAGAATAAGCCTAAATGTTAATCCAATGACACAACTCAACTTATTGGATGCACAAGATTTGTTAAAAACCCTAATTGGACAAGAATAAGCCTAAGGAGGACGAAAATGACCTAATTGATCATCCAATGACACAAACACACCAATTGGATGCACAAGATTCGTTAAAAACCCTAATTGGACAAGAATATGCCTAGGGAGGACGAAAATGAACTAATTGATCATCCAATGACACAAACACACCTATTGGATGCACAAGATTGGTTAAAAACCCTAATTGGACAAGAATAAGCCTAGGGAGGACGAAAATGACCTAAATGTTAATCCAATGACACAACTCAACTTATTGGATGCACAAGATTGGTTAAAAACTCTAATTGGACAAGAATATGCCTAGGGAGGACGAAAATGACCTAAATGTTAATCCAATGACAAAACTCAACTTATTGGATGCACAAGATTGGTTAAAAACCCTAATTGGACAAGAATAAGCCTAGGGAGGACGAAAATGACCTAATTGATCATCCAATGACACAAACACACCAATTGGATGCACAAGATTCGTTAAAAACCCTAATTGGACAAGAATATGCCTAGGGAGGATGAAAATGACCTAATTGATCATCCAATGACACAAACACACCTATTGGATGCACAAGATTGGTTAAAAACCCTAATTGGACAAGAATATGCCTAGGGAGGACGAAAATGACCTAAATATTAATTCAATGAAACAAACAAACTTATTGGATGCACAAGATTGGTTAAAAACCCTAATTGGACAAGAATATGCCTAGGGAGAACGAAAATGACCTAAATGTTAATCCAATGACACAACTCAACTTATTGGATGCACAAGATTGCTTAAAAATCCTAATTGGACAAGAATATGCCTAGGGAGGACGAAAATGACCTAAATGTTAATCCAATGACACAACTCAACTTATTGGATGCACAAGATTGGTTTAAAACCCTAATTGGACAAGAATAAGCATAGGGAGGACGAAAATGACCTTATTGATCATCCAATGACACAAACACACCTATTGGATGCACAAGATTGGTTAAAAACCCTAATTGGACAAGAATATGCCCAGGGAGGACGAAAATGACCTAAATATTAGTTGAATGACACAAACAAAGTTATTGGATGCACAAGATTGGTTAAAAACCCTAATTGGACAAGAATAAGCCTAGGGAGGACGAAAATGACCTAATTGATCATCCAATGACACAAACACACCTATTGGATGCACAAGATTGGTTAAAAACCCTAATTGTACAAGAAAAAGCCTAGGGAGGACGAAAATGACCTAATTGATCATCCATTGCCACAACCACACCTATTGGATGCACAAGATTGGTTAAAAACCCTAATTGGACTAGAATATGCCCAGGGAGGACGAAAATGACCTAATTGATCATGCAATGACACAAACACACCTATTGGATGCACAAGATTGGTTAAAAACCCTAATTGGACAAGAATAAGCCTAGGGAGGACGAAAATGACCTAATTGATCATCCAATGACACAAACACACCTATTGGATGCACAAGATTGGTTAAAAACCATAATTGGACAAGAATATGCCTAGGGATGACGAAAATGACCTAAATATTAATTCAATGACACAAACAAAGTTATTGGATGCACAAGATTGGTTAAAAACCCTAATTGGACAAGAATAAGCCTAGGGAGGACGAAAATGACCTAATTGATCATCCAATGACACAAACACACCTATTGGATGCACAAGATTGGTTAAAAACCCTAATTGGACAAGAATAAGCCTAGGGAGGACGAAAATGACCTAATTGATCATCCAATGACACAAACACACCTATTGGATGCACAAGATTGGTTAAAAACCCTAATTGCACAAGAATATGCCTAGGGAGAACGAAAATGACCTAAATTGATCATCCAATGACACAAACAGACCTATTGGATGCACAAGATTGGTTAAAAACCCTAATTGGACAAGAATATGCCTAGGGAGGACGAAAATGACCTAATTGATCATCCAATGACACAAACACACCTATTGGATGCACAAGATTGGTTAAAAACCCTAATTGGACAAGAATAAGCCTAGGGAGAACGAAAATGACCTAAATGTTAATCCAATGACACAACTCAACTTATTGGGTGCACAAGATTGGTTAAAAACCCTAATTGGACAAGAATAAGCCTAGGGAGGACGAAAATGACCTAATTGATCATCCAATGACACAATCACACATATTGGATTCACAAGATTCGTTAAAAACCCTAATTGGACAAGAATATGCCTAGGGAGGACGAAAATGACCTAATTGATCATCCAATGACACAAACACACCTATTGGATGCACAAGATTGGTTAAAAACCCTAATTGGACAAGAATAAGCCTAGGGAGGACGTAAATGACCTAATTGATCATCCAATGACACAAACACACCTATTGGATGCACAAGATTGGTTAAAAACCCTAATTGGACAAGAATATGCCTAGGGAGGACGAAAGTGACCTAAATATTAATTCAATGACACAAACAAACTTATCGGATGCACAAGATTGGTTAAAAACCCTCATTGGACAAGAATAGGCCTACGGAGGGCGAAAATGACCTAATTGATCATCCAAAGACACAAACACACCTATTGGATGCACAAGATTGGTTAAAAACCCTAATTGGACAAGAATAAGCCTAGGGAGGACGAAAATGACCTAATTGATCATCCAATGACACAAACACACCTATTGGATGCACAAGATTGGTTAAAAACCCTAATTGGACAAGAATAAGCCTAGGGAGGACGAAAATGACCTAATTGATCATCCAATGACACAAACACACCTATTGGATGCACAAGATTGATTAAAAACCCTAATTGGACAAGAATAAGCCTAGGGAGGACGAAAATGACCTAATTGATCATCCATTGTCACAAACACACCTATTAGATGCACAAGATTGGTTAAAAACCCTAATTGGACAAGAACAAGCTTAGGGAGGACGAAAATAACCTAATTGATCATCCAATGACACAACTCAACTTATTGGATGCACAAGATTGGTTAAAAACCCTAATTGGACAAGAATATGCCTAGGGAGGACGAAAATGACCTAAATGTTAATCCAATGACACAAATAAACTTATTGGATGCACAAGATTGGTTAAAAACCCTAATTGGACAAGAATATGCCTAGGGAGGACGAAAATGACCTAAATATTAATTCAATGACACAAACAAACTTATCGGATGCACAAGATTGGTTAAAAACCCTAATTGGACAAGAATAAGCCTAGGGAGGACGAAAATGACCTAATTGATCATCCAATGACACAAACACACCTATTGGATGCACAAGATTGGTTAAAAACCCTAATTGGACAAGAATAAGCCTAGGGAGGACGAAAATGACCTAATTGATCATCCAATGACACAAACACACCAATTGGATGCACAAGATTGGTTAAAAACCCTAGTTGGACAAGAACATGCCTAGGGAGGACGAAAATGACCAAAATATTAATTCAATGACACAAACAAAGTTATTGGATGCACAAGATTGGTTAAAAACCCTAATTGGACAAGAATAAGCCTAGGGAGGACGAAAATGACCTAATTGATCATCCAATGACACAAACACACCTATTGGATGCACAAGATTGGTTAAAAACCCTAATTGGACAAGAATAAGCCTAGGGAGGACGAAAATGACCTAATTGATCAACCAATGACACAAACACACCAATTGGATGCACAAGATTGGTTAAAAACCCTAATTGGACAAGAATATGCCTAGGGAGGACGAAAATGACCTAAATGTTAATCCAATGACACAAATGAACTTATTGGATGCACAAGATTGGTTAAAAACCCTAATGGGACAAGAATAAGCCTAGGAAGGACGAAAATGACCTAATTGATCATCCAATGACACAAACACACCTATTGGATGCACAAGATTGGTTAAAAACCCTAATTGGACAAGAATAAGCCTAGGGAGGACGAAAATGACCTAATTGATCATCCAATGACACAAACACACCTATTGGATGCACAAGATTGGTTAAAAACCCTAATTGGACAAGAATATGCCTAGGGAGGACGAAAATGACCTAAATATTAATTCAATGACACAAACAAAGTTATTGGATGCACAAGATTGGTTAAATACCCTAATTGGACAAGAATAAGCCTAGGGAGGACGAAAATGACCTAATTGATCATCCAATGACACAAATGAACTTATTGGATGCACAAGATTGGTTAAAAACCCTAATTGGACAAGAATAAGCCTAGGGAGGACGAAAATGACCTAATTGATCATCCAATGACACAAACACACCTATTGGATGCACAAGATTGGTTAAAAACCCTAATTGGACAAGAATAAGCCTAGGGAGGACGAAAATGACCTAATTGATCATCCAATGACACAAACACACCTATTGGATGCACAAGATTGGTTAAAAACCCTAATTGGACAAGATGATGCCTAGGGAGGACGAAAATGAACTAAATATTAATTCAATGACACAAACAAACTTATTGGATGCACAAGATTGGTTAAAAACCCTAATTGGACAAGAATAAGCCTAGGGAGGACGAAAATGAGCAAATTGATCATCCAATGACACAAACACACCTATTGGATGCACAAGATTGGTTAAAAACCCTAATTGGACAAGAATAAGCCTAGGGAGGACGAAAATGACCTAATTGATCATCCAATGACACAAACACACCTATTGGATGCACAAGATTGGTTAAAAACCCTAATTGGACAAGAATAAGCCTAGGGAGGACGAAAATGACCTAATTGATCATCCAATGACACAAACACACCTATTGGATGCACAAGATTGGTTAAAAACCCTAATTGGAGAAGAATATGCCTAGGGAGGACGAGAATGACCTAAATGTTAATCCAATGACACAAATGAACTTATTGGATGCACAAGATTGGTTAAAAACCCTAATTGGACAAGAATAAGCCTTGGGAAGACGAAAATGACCTAATTGATCATCCAATGACACAAACACACCTATTGGATGCACAAGACTGGTTAAAAACCCTAATTGGACAAGAATATGCCTTGGGAGGACGAATATGACCTAAATGTTAATCCAATAACACAAATGAACTTATTGGATGCACAAGATTGGTTAAAAACCCTAATTGGACAAGAATAAGCCTAGGGAGGACGAAAATGACCTAAATATTAATTCAATGACACAAACACACCTATTGGATGCACAAGATTGGTTAAAAACCCTAATTGGACAAGAATATGCCTAGGGAGGACGAAAATGACCTAAATGTTAATCCAATGACACAACTCAACTTATTGGATGCACAAGATGGGTTGAAAACCCTAATTGGACAAGAATAAGCCTAGGGAGGACAAAAATGACCTAAATGTTAATTCAATGACACAAACAAACTTATTGGATGCACAACATTGGTTAAAAACCCTAATTGGACAAGAATAAGCCTAGGAAGGACGAAAATGACATAATTGATCATCCAATGACACAAACACACCTATTGGATGCACAAGATTGGTTAAAAACCCTAATTGGACCAGAATAAGCCTAGGGAGGACGAAAATGACCTAATTGATCATCCAATGACACAAACACACCTATTGGATGCACAAGATTGGTTAAAAACTCTAATTGGACAAGAATAAGCCTAGGGAGGACGAAAATGACCTAAATATTAGTTGAATGACACAAACAAAGTTATTGGATGCACAAGATTGGTTAAAAACCCTAATTGGACAAGAATAAGCCTAGGGAGGACGAAAATGACCTAATTGATCATCCAATGACACAAACACACCTATTGGATGCACAAGATTGGTTAAAAACCCTAATTGTACAAGAAAAAGCCTAGGGAGGACGAAAATGACCTAATTGATCATCCATTGCCACAACCACACCTATTGGATGCACAAGATTGGTTAAAAACCCTAATTGGACTAGAATATGCCCAGGGAGGACGAAAATGACCTAATTGATCATGCAATGACACAAACACGCCTATTGGATGCACAAGATTCGTTAAAAACCCTAATTGGACAAGAATATGCCTAGGGAGGACGAAAATGACCTAAATGTTAATTCAATGACACAAACGAACTTATTGGATGCACAACATTGGTTAAAAACCCTAATTGGACAAGAATAAGCCTAGGAAGGACGAAAATGACATAATTGATCATCCAATGACACAAACACACCTATTGGATGCACAAGATTGGTTAAAAACCCTAATTGGACCAGAATAAGCCTAGGGAGGACGAAAATGACCTAATTGATCATCCAATGACACAAACACACCTATTGGATGCACAAGATTGGTTAAAAACCCTAATTGGAAAAGAATATGCCTAGGGAGGACGGAAATGACCTAATTTATCATCCAATGACACAAATGAACTTATTGGATGCACAAGATTGGTTAAAAACCCTAATTGGACAAGAATAAGCCTAGGGAGGACGAAAATGACTTAATTGATCATCCAATGACACAAGCACACCTATTGGATGCACAAGATTGGTTAAAAACCCTAATTGAACAAGAATATGCCTAGGGAGGACGAATGACCTAAATGTTAATCCAATGACACAAATGAACTTATTGGATGCACAAGATTGGTTAAAAACCCTAATTGGACAAGAATATGCCTAGGGAGGACGAAAGTGACCTAAATGTAAATCCAATGACACAAATGAACTTATTGGATGCACAAGATTGGTTAAAAACCCTAATTGGACAATAATAAGCCTAGGGAGGACGAAAATGACCTAAATGTTAATCCAATGACACAACTCAACTTATTGGATGCACAAGATTGGTTAAAAACCCTAATTGGACTAGAATAAGCCTAGGGAGGACGAAAATGACCTAATTGATCATCCAATGACACAAACACACCTATTGGATGCACAAGATTGGTTAAAAACCCTAATTGGACAAGAATAAGCCTAGGGAGGACGAAAATGACCTAAATGTTAATCCAATGACACAACT